>QTSX02003733.1:0-172175 GCA_014839935.2 Entomophthora muscae
TTAGGATGTTAATAAGCTTTCTTCACCAGTCAGCCTGATAAGAGGTAAATTTGATGGGGGTTGATCACCATCCATAGTGTGACACATAGTAATTCAAGATTGATTGATAGCCTTTGATTTCTTAAGTGTCAAGCTGCATATATGGCAAGTAGATAGCGCCAAACAGGGGGAGTCAACCTTCTGTTTTCTATAAATTACATGTGAAATCTATTAATAAATAAGGATTAATTTGTGTGGCACTATTTGATCTAGAGATCTTGAATAGACATAATGTAAAACAAGGGGTAGTTGATTAATGTATATATCACAAAATCCAGTATAGCGGTGCTTGAGAGCCTATTTTACAACTATGGATAATAATATATATAAGCACACATGTGTTTTATTAATAAAATTGGTTTTTGGCTTAAAAAGTGTTTCCTTGGCCACTTTTACTTCTAGAAAGTTGATCACGGGTGATTCTAATTTTTATCAGTAGATTTACATATACTTTACCTCTTAAATTAGTCTTTGAATAAATATAATTATTAATAGAAGTTGACTTCTAGTGTTTTTACTTTTGTTTTTGTGTCTTGCACCCCTGAATTACTAGTAAAAACATATTGGTTTGCTTAGGAAAATTTACTAAGGGGTTTACATAACTGGTAGTCAACTCACTGGTAGTTGTCAATCTGTTGACTACCAGGGAGTCAATTTCACCACAGTCACCAATAAAGTACTGTTTAGCTGACAATTTTTATTCTCAAAGTTACAACTTATGTATGTAAGTATATTAAATCTAATTGGAGTTCTCTTTAGGATACCATTATAAAGGGCTATTTTTGATATAGTGATGTTTCCTTTTTTCTTGATGAAGTTTAGAAAAAAGGGAATTTAAATTCACGGCGTTTAATTATTTATTAAACGGTGTTGTCTACCTCAAGTATGCAGATGGAAAACTTTTATATCCAGCATCTATCAACTTCTTTGGGCACTGCTTGTCCTTGATGGAACCCAAATCCATCCAGACAGCTAGGTCGTGGCTCGAACTAAACCAGTCTCAAGTTGGAATTTTGTCTGGGGGCGGTACGCGGCAGCCTAGTCGCCAGGCTTTCAAATACCATGGCTTTGTCCCTGCCCCACGCTGGTCGCAATCCTGGGTAGGGTGGTCTGAAAAAGATATATTTTCGGTCGATAGTTCTTTGCCGAAATCCCCACGGCTACGCTTGGTTTTGTGTGAGGTTGGATATTTTTTGCATGGCGATAGTTTGTAATATTTATTTTAATGGGATCGATACGCCACTCCGAGGGCAAGTGTTTGTGGGAGGAGAGCCATGAGAAGCAATGTTTTCACAATTAAAAATAATCAAATGGGTGCTTAGTAGTCGATTAATGGATAAGATTCAAGGAGGAGTAAGAACAGTGTAAGGTGAATGGAGGTTGAGAAGTGAAGTTGAATTTAAAATCAAAATGATATTAAAAATTATTAAGACTTTCTTTAGCTTTGATCTGACCTGAACTCATGTATGACATAATAAATGTCATAGTTAATGATGGCCAAGTTTTATTTTTCAGGGATTTATAGTGTCAAAAAGAGATGATCCAGCAAATGTTTCATGTGTCTGTCGCCACAAGAAAGATTATGCGAGTTCTAGAAAGATATTCATAGGTAAATCATAAGTTTCATCATGTTTTGCAAGTACCTAGTGGGAGGAAAAATATATGAAACTAGATTACCGTGCCTTTGCTTGAGGTGACTCAGTACTTATTAGGAATAATTTATTTATAATTTCATTTAATATGTGATAAATGATTGGTGGGGAAATAGAATGAATTTCCATGGCTGGCAATAATGATTTAGCTTCTGTTGATAGCAATATTTGGGGAGGGGTATATTGAAATTTCTAGGAAAGTTGAGCTTGACTCCGCCATGGCCAACTAAGTCAATTCACTTTGTAAACATTCGCTAAAACTTAAGGTCCAGAATCTAGCTATTTGGAACATGGAATTTGTGGATTTGTGTGGGTAGAAGCGAGACTTGGGGTTGCTTGGCAGGGCTTCTTCCACCCACTCCGAAAAAAGATCACTTTCAAATTAATTACACAGACTTAAAGGGTCTGTGGCTTACTTTCCGCTTTTAGGATCATCTTTTAAATATTTTCTGGAACATTTATGGGTACGCAAATGGGCAATAAAGGGAACTATCTGGTAAGTATGACTTTTCTAATGAGATAATGCTGTAATTATTACTTGGTAGAATTCTGAAAAGTAAACAAAAAGTAAACCACATTTGATTGCTTCATCGTAAATACCATGCTCTACCACCCACGTACATTTACTCTAAAGCGGAATCTCGATTTTTCAAGTTAAGTTTTGAGTTGAATTTTTTTAAAAAAAATCAAAATTTGATCGCCCAACCTTCAAAGTTCAAAGCGATACTATGTATCCAAATGATTACTGAAGTATGCCGACAAATATATTTAGTTTGCTAAAGATTACATGCCGAGTTCATTCCCCTTTTATTAAAATTTGCTGAAAATCCCGAAAAGATTAAAAACGTTTAACCTTTCAACATCACCCATTTTGTCTGTCTGCAAGCTACACATTTTGAGGTTTAAAGAATATGGATGATATGCAATCTGCAAGGACCCTTAAATCGGGATGAACCTCTATAAAATATTGCCATTGCTTGCAGGCATAGTATATCGGTAGGACACACCATCTCAAAAATGGCACTTCAAATTACGCCATCTCAAATTTAATTCAAAATGCCATTTTTTGTGTTAGTGAGTTTGAATCACAAAAAAGTAAAATAAACAAAAAAATAGTTAAAATTTACATATACTTTTATAATGCAACATCTTGAATTTACGCCATCCTGATTTTGCCACTTCAAGCCAGATTAATTAAATCTTATTCCGCTAACTTTATTTACATATGAAATCACTTAGTATGGGGTGTGTTTACGCCATCTTGACTTTACATCATTTTGTATCACAATATTTATCTTTAACTAAAATAAGATTATTCCCAAACTAAAATAAAGCCTTTTATATAGTACCAGAAGATGTTCCTATAGTATTAATCTAAGGCACTTATACTAAGAACAACCTAAAACAACACCACTATGCTAGTCCTACTAGTGATTGTCATTGCTGGGTAAGAAAAACCAGTTTTTTATATCTATATATAACTTTATTATACATGGATACATCAATAAGGGATCTCTTAATAAAATATTTTATAGTGATTTTAATATGGAAGGGGGGTGATTACGCCATTTCAATTTATGTCACTTCAAATTCCACCAAGTTTCATATCACCCAATTGATTTGATGCACACAATGGATAGGGGAAAAAAGGGGAAATTACTTATGACGCCAAGCTACACTATATCAATTCCCCCACTGTGATTCTTACTTTTCACTTTTCAAAAGTACAAATTGACATTAAAACCCATATTAATAAAAAATGTAAGAAATTGCCTGAAACTTTGCAGATATTTTTTTGCCTCCTCTAAACAACTGGGTACTTTTTAACCTCTGTTATATTGGCTAGTTTTTGGGAAATTCAAGCTTTACTCTTTGGCCCAGTTGAGGTAGCCCCACCAGAATTTGTTAATTTAATATAAAAACGGGCAAAAACACTATGTTTTTTAGCTACAGCACCTCAATTACATCACTTTGAAAACGCCATTTTGACTGAAAGTTTTCAGTCAAAACTCAAAGTTTTGCCTACTTACGTTACTGATAAAAAATTATTTTTACAAAACAAAAAACTTTGAAATTTTGATAGCATATATTTTAAGACTTTCTCTACAATTCCATGTAAATATATTGACTATTTTTATATTTAAAAAATCCTCATTTTTCTCTTTAAAAATTAACCCCAAATTTCCCATATTTTGATACTAATTCACTTTTAGATGCCTCCCAAGCCTATCACCAAAGCTGCGTCCAAGGCCTCCAAAGGCAAGACCACTTCTCCCAAGGCCAAAAAAGCCTCAAAAAAGCAGTCTTCTAAGGCTAAAGCTCCCCCAAGACCCCCACTCCATCACCTGAACTAGAGAAAAACAGTCCTACCCCTCTTCACTCTCCATTTGTTTACTCCCCCTCTGATCCACAAGAGAAGTTGTTCAGCTTCAATTGCCACTCTGATCTCACCTCAAATCCTGAAGAAGAGCAGGAGCCTGAGCCTGGTGCTCCTTCAGATGAACAAATTGAGCTCTGGGATATTAACACTTTCCACTTTATCTGCAATCAAAATGGCACCTTTGCTGTGCTCACCACATACCCTGTCAGCTACCTCATAATGACCAAGAAGGGGGTGCTGGCTTTGTATATAAAGGATAAAGATTTAGCTTTAATGGCAAGAAGAAATTAATCTGTCAACATCGCTACAAATGTGATAACGTTGGGTGCCCAGCAAGGCTTACCGCTTATGGGTTCACTTGATTTTAAGCCCTAACTGTTAACCACAACTGCGCTGAGCCTTTTTGACCCTCTCTATCAACTTATCCGCTGGTTTCTTTGCCAGGTGATCCCAACCACAAAGGATCAGACTGCAACTGAGGTTGTCAACAATGCGCTCTTTAATTTAAATGATACCCAACTTGCAACTGTTGTTGGTGCCTCAAAACTACAGAGATATCTCACTGATCAGAGATATGCTCTGAGCTCTGAAGGCGTCAGTGCTACGTCTATTGACCAATTGATCCTTACTGAGGAACAAAAATTCTCCTGCCATGAGGAGATATTCCTTCTTCACAATGATGGTCAACATGCCCCTGAGTGTATTATCTGCTTTGCCACAAGCCAGGATCTACACAACCTGCTGAAATGCAAGACCTGGCTTGCAGATGGCACTTTCTCAACTTGCCCAAAGCTATTTAGCCAGCTTTGGAACATTCACAGGCAGATGAGAAATCTAGTTCTTCCCCTGGTCTTCTTTTTCCTCCAAAATAAGAAGAAGGAAACTCATGTCTGTGCTCTTTCAATTTTGAAGGCCAAGTTAGATGAGATCCTACCAACTATTGAAGAGGAGCCAAAGAAGACTAGAGGGTGCAAGAAGAAAGCCCAGTCACAGGAAGAGAAAGCCACCCCAACCAAGAAGCAGCCAGAAAGCCTTCCCTATCACAAATATCTGGTAGTGGATTTTGAATAGGCTCAGGCAAATGCCTTCATCAAAGTCTTCAAGAGCTCTCCCCAGGGATCCTGCTTTCACTTTTGGCAGGCACTCTGCTGCCGCCTTCAGAAATGCTCAGATCTTCATGAGCTCGTCAACACAGAAGGCTCAAAAGAGGTCAAGGACGTATTCAATTGCTTTGCTTCCCTTGCCTTGGTAAGAAAGGAGGAGACAAATGACTTCTATGACGCCCTCCTCTGTCACCCATATATCCTTGCCAACCAGGCAGACTTTGCTCCTTTTATTGAGTATTTTGAAACTCAATGGGTTGGAGTTTTCCAAGGAGCACACTGCATCAGAAAAGGCGGTGACTCAATCACCTGGAACTGCTTCAAGAAGGTCAAAGACAGTCTCATCAAGACCACCTCTTCCCTTGAGGGGTGACATGGCCAGTTTGCTACAAGAGTCAGGGTCCAGAAGCCTAAGTTTAAAAAAACCATGGTGCATCTCAAAACCCAGCAGGCCATCTCTGCCCGCCTCTTCAAGACCAGCATGAAGACTAAGGGCAACCCCCAAGAAAACCAAAGCGGTTAAAAAGTACACAGAGATCAGCAAGGTGGTTCTTACCTACTATCCTAAGGATAGCAAGCTTGAGCATCTTCAAGCCATCTCAGTTGCTCTTTCCACTAATGTTTGGGCCTATTTGCAATAAATACTACTTTATCTTCTCTCTTATTTCCTTTGATTTTACCATTCTTTGACTTTTATTTAGTGTTTGATAATATTATATGCTTATTTTAAAGTATTGATCATAGTTATAATATATTAAAATGGTTATTTTTGGGTATATTTTGCCTTTTGGGCTTTACACAGCCTTGTTTCTACTAATTAACCCCATTTTTATTGCAGATTTGGAATCCTGATGCCTTTTTAAGCCTAGAAATGGGCTTTAATTTTTTTGGATTTGAAAAAATCTAAATTTTGAAAACCTGTTTTTCTTAGCCGCAATGCTGTAAATCAAAATGGTGGCTTTACTATAAAGTTGAGATAGCAAAAATCAAGATAGCATATTTTTGAGATAGCGTTTATTGAGATGGCATTTTTGTGATGGTGTTTCCTACCAGTATATCCTAGCAATCCCTTGCTATATATTGAATATCAATGCTCTAGCAGTGTCAGCTTACGGCTTTTATAGATGTCTGGTAATTAATCCTCTAGCCCAGGTGGTCTGATGGGTAGGACTCCTCCAATGGAGGTGTAACTAGCATCAGTTTCCAGCACATCCTGTCCAACATTATTGGGGTACTGAAGGATGGGTGTTTTGACCGAGCTTGTCTTTGGTTTTTCAAATTAAGCATCCCATTTTGTAGTCCAATTGATATTATTTTTGTTACCTTTTAGAAAATCAGCAATAGGGGCTGATAATCCCCAATCCTTGGTATATTTAAAAGGATTTGATAACATTCCAAGGATTTCCTTGATTTTCTTTAGGGTGTTGGGTGATTAAATCCTTTTGATGGCCTCAAACTTGTCTGCATCAGCTTTGATATACCATAAATCTGTATATGGCCCAGAAAGAGTAGCTCAGCTCTGAGTAGCTCACATTTGAAGGGTTTCTATAGATCTGGTTAAATAAAGTTAAATCAGGCATCTCTTTTAGATGCTAATTTGCTCTTATTTGGATCTGGAGAAGATCATGATACTTTCAAGATACCATGGTCCGTTTGAAGGACTGTTTAAGGCTTATTTCAGCCCTGTGATGGATTTTTCCTGGGAACTTTTAATATCATAGTTCATTTATTTGGGCTGGAAAGACATTTATGACTTGTTACAGCATGCCTTAATATCAAAGTTTATGAATCTGCATTCAAAGGATATATAGTGTATCCTGAGCACTGCCTCTGGTATGCCATTTTCCTCAACCATGACTTGGTATCCTGATGCAAGGTCAATTCTTGAGAGGATATCCAAGTCTCCAGGTGTGAAAAGAGGTCTTTAATTAAAGGGAGTGTATACTTGATTTTAACTGTGGCTTGATTGAATACTGTAATTAATTAAAATCCTGAGAGTGTCAAGCTTCTTTTTTTACAAAAAGATACAGCAGATCCTCATGGTGAACTTTATGCCTGGAATAATCCCTTGGCTAAGTTGTCCTCAACATTTTACTTGAGGTCTTTATTTTCATTGGCAATTATTAGTATAGTGGTGCTGGTTTGAGTATTGCCCTTTGTATCATCACAATGTAATAAAAATTTCTCAACAGAGGGATTTCAGCTAGTATTTTATATGAATTTGTATCCCTCAATTAGGACATCCATTTCAGGTGAATCTGTGGCCTTGAGGAACGTCTCACTGTCATTTTTGTGACTGTGACACATAAGTGTAATATGCTGCTGGCTTCAGTTCTCCAGGGCTATCTGAGTTGATTACTTGTAAAAATGCTGTGTCCCTGAGGATTAGATCAATTGGTTCTTTTAGCAATATAAATTTTACACTTTTCCAGCTTATTATCACTATTTTTTCTCTATAATACAGTAGAATCAAAGTTATGCCACTAATGTTGTGTATATACTTCTGGGAAGTACTAAAAACGAGATAAAGGGGAAATTAAGAAGAGAATAATATTTTATTGATATGAGTTTAGAGTATTATATAGTATCATGAGAAGCCTCATACTGTCCATGTATGTCATGATAGTCATGGGGCTTATCCAATTAATTGTTCCTCTTAAGTCATAAGGCTTGTCTGAGTAATGTTCTGCTTAGGACTCAAAAGGTTTGATCCCTGTAATAGATGGGAAATTGATAGGAGTGCCACCAACTTAATGATTAGCCAGGGAATCACTCAGGGAATAACTTATCCAAGAGGGAATAATCAAAGCTGTTGCAACACTAAAAAAATCCTATGTGAGCAAAAATAACTCAGATAAAAATGTAATTAACTTTTCTGAAAGAGGAACAAACTCAGATGGAAGCAAAATAGAAGTGAACTAAGATCTACTGTTAATAAATATAAGCTGATTGGGGTTAAGCCACCTTTGCATCCAAGTTATTTTTGCTTGCATATGATTTTTATTTCTTAGCGCCATAGCTTTGAAACTGCAGTATGCTTGTGGTTAGGGCCCAGGGTATTCCAGTTCCACTTATCATTGCTATCCCCATGCAAACTCTTGCTGCCAGACAGTTCTTGATGAAAACTTTCAGAGAGTTTTTTATTCAAACTGGCTAATTTTTTTTGGCTAAAATCCTTATTCTCATCCCTCCACTGGTCCAATATTTTGACACTTTTAGCTTCCCTGAATTTAAGTCCTTCTATCCTCCTATCAGCAGCAGCTTTCATTCTTCTAAAATTGGATTGCAGCCAAAAAGTAGATTGAACAAGCTCCATACAAAGACCTTGTTTCCCAAGGCTGATGTCCCTTTCCTGAAAAAATAATCAGAGTAAAGATCCTCAAAGCAGATTTAACAGCTGCTAGTGATCCAATTGTAAATGACTTAACTATACTGAGATCTCTCCAAGAGTTTCTTGAGGGAATCTTGGGTATTTCTTTCTGTAGGGCAGCGCTTCCAACTCTTGCTATACCAACTTGGCTTTCTTGAAATTAAACAAAGCAGACATAAAACAACTAAAAGATGAATTCAGGGAAAGCAACCAACATCAATGAGATCTATTTATTAAACACTACATTTTCCATTCATATACAGTTTGTGGCACACCCAGCTGAAACCTCATCTGAATCTAAGATCCTACCCAGATCTGCCTAAGATCCTTGCTGCTGATCTTATCAATTGGTCCGGATCCTAATTCACCCAGAATTACTTATTCTTGATCCCACAAGAGCATGGTTGAACTTTGTCCTGGATCACCTCAATCAATTGCAGGGACACTTTTATTATAGCCTACAGTATTCCCTACTTCTGTATCCATAACAACCTACCATTAACTGGCCAATCTAAGATTTACAAATTTCCTACCAGGAACAGGCTGAAACCCCTAGAGATACCATCATCTCTAACCTAAAAAGTCTAATTTATCAAAATCTGATATGGACAACCTTTTCACCATATTTGAGAAGTTAACAGCCTTAACCTTGTGCCATCTATTGAAACCGTCAAGACATTCCAACCCCTGGAACCAGCTTCATATTAAACCCATTCCTGGGGGTTTATTTAACAGTTCTATAGAAACTGGGTCTCAAGGACTGCTTTAATCCATCCCACCTAGATCCCATAGCTAGTTTGGCCCAATCAATTCCAAGGATTCAGCCTTATCTATACAGATACCTGGCTCCCCCTCAGAATCCCCACCCAGAGAATTCTTAAAGCCCACCAGTATACATACCAGATCCAACCCATGATTTTAAGAATTTGCCAGGGATCTTGTTAATCAAATCACCCAAGGTGTCTGGCATAAAGTCACAGTTTGGGTATACTCTGATCAGCCAATTGATGCCAGTAAAGATATCATAGCTAAGGAATATTGTTATGCAGGATTTGAAAGAGGCTGTCAATCCTTGTATATAGATATTGAAAGGCCTGGTTTCACCTCCAAGTGATACTTGCTGCCATGCACAGGTTGAGCAGATTTAACTATGACTTTGTGGCAGGTGGCCTGTAGATGTTTGCCAGATTATAGTTGACCTTAAAGTGGGTCAATCCAGAGCTGAAGACTACCTTACTGGCTCTGATTTGTAGGTGTTGCTGTAGGATAAAGGTTCAGGACCCCCCAGCTGAAATCTTATCAATAAAGTACAGCTAAGCCAAGGAACACCAATTGCTTTGGAAGGGATATACAATTTTCCAGTCAAGGGGAGCCAGGCACACTATTTCAGTCCCCCTCATACTTTAAAAGTCTGTCACTGAAGTATCCAGGCCTTTTTTTAGTAGGGCAGGAAAATTTCTTGTTCAGCCTCAGCTGCGTCAACAGTTTCCTCTCAACCTTGTCCCAGCCTTTATCACAGTTATTTGAGTTACTAGTATAGTGGCTGCGCTTTTTGGTAATGTATCTGCATTTGCTACTGCAGGTTATGTTGCTATTATTGGTGGTAAATTTTTGCTTGTTGGGGTTAGTGGTGCTGCTGTTGTTGCATGCAAAAAATTGTGCACTTGAGCGCTTCCAGATCCCTTGGCTTTGGCAATCATTACTGACACTGATGTAAATTATTCATGTCCATGCGGTTTGAGATCAAGGTGCCCATATTATCAGTAAAAGCTGCTCCAACAGACTCATTTCTGCTTGGGATGGGTTGGTGATTTTGCAGCAGATCTCCTCCAATCCATATATGGAAGGGTACAGGCCTATCTTAGCTAGGCTGTTGAGCCTCTATGCAATATCTTGCAGGGGTCAACTGTATTGGGGTGACATCCTAGCTCTGTTTCTAAGGCATCCCAGTAAGTGAGGTCTTCATCAGATCTTGTATCTACCCAGGTGGCCTACCTGTGACGGAAATTGAGGGATAATAAGAAGCTGTCTCCATGTGGTGGGGAATCACCCACCAAATCCACATAGAGTTAATGTTTCACCACTAACACAGCTTCAGATACCGCTTTGTAAAATTTCCAAATGAGATACTAGGGTTAAATAAAATAATCAACCCCAATCAGAAAAGCCCTAGATAAATGGCCTATAAGAGAATCAGAGTGTCTTCAGCATAAAAGTCAGGACGTTGAGATAGCACAAGAGTTTCAGCTTTGACGGTAGAAGGAATAGTTCTGAGATTGGCAGGCATTGAATTAACATTTGGTGGAGACGACAGCAAACTACCGGCGGCAGGCCCCATCTTCCAGTAATAATCCGGCTAAGGATTAAAATTTAGGGAATATAGCGCAACAATTTAACTACAGGATGCATTTTAAAAATGTAAGTTAGACCAGAGAATATATGATTTTATTGAGTAATTTTTTGGGAGGACTCAACTCTTAGAGTTGAAACAGTGAAAATTATTCAATATATATCAAAAATTGACTAAGAAATACCACCTGGATCCTGGGCTCCTATTCCTTCCACATTGTCAAGTGAGTATCTGGTCCAGGTTGCAAAGAACCATTGAGTGACTAACTTCTGATGACCATGCTGATTGACAAGTTTATATATGGTGAGCCTTAAATTATGTTGATTTATTAATGTCAACTTACAGGGGGGAATCAGATTTGACTGGCAAACTGGAGCAGCCGTAATCCATTTTGGATCAACTGTTTGATTCAAATACATTAAATTGGTCAATTTTGTTAAAGGGTTTCCCGCTTTTTGAGCCTTCCTACTTGGCTGAATAATTCCCGGCATTATTGAATCTACTGTGACACTACCGGTTGCCTGCAGACTCAAAGAGAAGGGTTAAGCTTATCCAGTCCATTTCTCTCTGGGAAATTGGTGGCACAGAGGTTGATGGGTGCATGTTTAATCCAGGTCGGTGTGTTTCCCCTGGGTTGCTGGAGAACTTATCAATGCCCACACACTTGTGGTTGTCCATGACATTCCAATCGGTGCTGTTTGGATTTTTGGCACAGGTGGTTGGAATGAGGCTGTTTGGGGATGTTAGTCAGGTGGCAACCATGATGCTGGAATGGATAATTTCTCCAACCGGTTGTGCATTGCGAAAAAAGTGTGATTTCTTAGAAGATATAATGATTAACTTAGGAACGAGTCTTTTGAGGGGAATATATGCTACATAGTATCTGTGCAGATCATGTGGTTTTGGACGGAATGATCCCTTTGGAGAATTAAGAGTTGATTTAGCCTAATGTCTGGATCAAGCCTGAGAGCCACTTCTACCCAGTGGTCTGAGAGACTATTGATGAAATAGGTCTCCAGAGGAAGTAGTCAAAGATATTGTGGCAGCAAGAGTTTATCAAGGGAAGCTTTGTTTAGAGTCAACCTTTGACTTTTTTGTTGGATGATATTATTTTAACAACGTTTCTTTGAGCTTTGGCTTGGGTTGCTTAGAGTTGGGGTTGAACAAAGGGATAAGATGCCAATTCCGGATATCGGTGGCTGAGATGATTGAGTGGGCAGTTGGAAAAGTTTCCATCTGGGCTGGTTATCTGCAGGTTACCCGAAAAAAGTATGTGGATTTCTCGGGATCCAAAGTTAACCACGGCAGCGGTAAAATCAGGAGCTGCAGGGGTTTGGCGGGGGTCGGAAGGATTAGGAAGTCGGTGGTAGTGGGCTGGAATAGGAAATATTACTTAATTTCCATCTTCTCCGGTACAATCTGGAATATTCGAAAATGTCATCGCCTGGCGATCCAGTGGGGAGGCATCTGATTGGCTGGGTTTAATTAGGGCGTCCTGCCCAGAGCTATTGGATGGTGATTGGCTGGTGATTTGCTGCTGCGAGCGGATGCACTTTGAGCTAGGCTTAATCGGGATAGTGACGTTGAGTGGGGGTATAAAGGTAGTGCTGCTAAAGAGAGAAGTTGAAAAATGTTCGCAGCAGCAAATAGTGCTATGTTTACCCAGGCTTTCTATCAGGAGCCCATCCAGATGGCATGCTACTACCCTGACGAGCCAGATTCCTTTGACTCGGTAGCTTCCTTCCATCGCCGCTCAAGCCTGACTGAAGTCAACCCCTTTGAGGACTCGTTCTCGTCCTTCTTAAATTCCAGCCGAGCCACCACCCCCTCGTCCAGCGAGGGCTCCTCCAACCTGGGTCCCTGCCGCCGTCCTTCCGCAGCGGGCTCGCGAAGCAACTCGGAGCGTGCCGATACGTTGTTGAAAAACCGGCGTGCTGCTGCCAAGTGCCGCCAGCGCAAGAAGGAGTGGTTAACCGACATGTCCCGCTCAGTGCAGAGGACTGAATACGAAAATACGCGACTACAGGCCCAAGTCGCCGACCTCAAGGAGGAGATTATTAATATCCGCATGGTACTCGCTTCCCACAGCTGCCCCCTCGATTACTTAACCCTATAGCTTCCCTATTAACTTACCACATCCCTTTGTCAATAGCATCCTCAAATTATAAATTCAGTGAATCGACCAAACAAATTTTATTTTAATTGTTATCCAATCATATCGTTGCATCTCCTACATCACAGGGGGTTTATCAAAACCTGATGATTTCATCAATAGCACATATGCCTTGTCGGCTTTGAAACAATCATCTGATAAGCCATACATGGATTGTTTTACTCAGCCTTGTTAAAGTCTATTTAATAATTATACATATACTTGGTAAATTATCGGATCCTGAATCACATCTAACTACCTGGCAGAGCTAAGCTAATGCAATTAATTTGACCAATTAATTTGGGTTTGTTTCGGAAGAAGCCGATTCCGAGCCAATGAGATCATACTATTTGACGACTGCGGTACAAAACCACGGAGTTATTATGCTTCAACTATTGAAAGTGGTAGTTTATTTTAACTCTAAAGCCGAATAGATATATAAAACAACTGTACAAAAGTAATCATAATTTATTGGTCATCTGTAGGCTCCAGGAGATTATAAAGATTTATCCTCGACAGAGAAAGGCGAAATCAAATCAGACGATAAAATGAACCGATACTTTAAATTGCTTAGCCAATCAATTAACGTGCTTCATAAAGAAGTCTAAAGTGAAAGGTGGCAGACAGATTAAACTTGACCCAATCGCCCTTTGACTAAAAATTATTTTACACTTTTTACAGAGAATTCAATTACTCAGGTGCAAAATATGATTGGCGAGTTAAAGTGTGGCACGGAAGCGCTTGAATTCTTTAAAAAAAATTAATTTCCGAATGATAATTTATGGATACATGTTCCCCCGAAATGAAACAAAATGGCACCTTGGGCAACCGCAGTAACTGAAATGGATTGCGCCCTGGTGAAGTCCGCTCTTTGTAATGTCACGATGAGATCACCCTGGGTGCATGCGCCAAGCCTGAATGCTCCCATCCTGCTAAAAATCCGCTCACCCGGTCCTCCATTTCCCACCACCTACTTAAAGCTAAACCCATCTCAGAATGGATGATTAAATTAATTAATCGCCTAAACCGTCGCGGCAACGGAATTTAAAAGCTAACAAATGAGACCCTGTCCACTGGGTTCCTGGAGCTTAACCTACCTCAATAAATCCTAAACTAAATAACATTTCAAGTATCGCAATCAGGCGCCTGTGGCAAATATGGCCCCTCAAGCATCGGGATGCCATGTCAAATTTGGTGCCCAAAATAGAGCTCCCAGCTCTACCGATCACCACTCGGAAGCTGAGGATCAGAAATGAAAATACCAGCCACCACTGCCGGTAGCTGGGCAACCCTAGATCGGCAGCTTAAGTGCCCCCAAGCCCGAGTTGGTGAAGGCAACCCATTCCGATCTGTACGCGTGCGTCAATCCAAACCAAGTCATTTCAAAATGCCACCAAACTGATCCCCTCGCTTAGGGATAGCACAGAGCTGCATGGAAAGCCAATCCCATCGGTTAGAGGCATAGTACCAAATACCCTCTAACCAAGTAATAATTTAAATAAGGACATCCTATTCTTTAGCAGGGATAGCTAAAGTAAACACATGGCAGCCATCCCAGCAGTACCCAACTTCAACAAATTTCAGAAATTCTTCGCCTCACGAAAACCAAAAATATCTGCCCAATAGGATCCCAATCTATGACAGATCCAACCAATAAAAAGTTTATCCCCATACCTCTTGGAGAAATTGATGTTTGCTAGTCATCTACCCAGACTCACCCAAAAAATGGAGTGCAAGAAAAATGTAATAAAATTCTATTGAGCTACTAGGGTGACCCCTAAACTAAAATTAGCCAAACCCAAGAAGGGATCAAGGATATTTGGCAACACTATAGCAGATAATATTTCCATTTTTATAACATCAATAACTAGATATCAATCCCCTTTTAATCAATTGCACTCAATTCCTGACTATTTTTAATATTTAAACACATGTCCTTCATAAATGATACCCTAAATCCACCTCAAAGAACTCAAAAATACAATCAAAACACACCATAGCTATTGGGAATAAGGAGAAATAAGCAACTGTTCCCAACTTTACCATATAAATTATCCCCCTTTTCATAAATCTTCCCTATCACTATAAAAAGATCCAAGGAATAAAGATAAGCCTTCCATAGCTAGATATGATAGTTTATAATAGGAAGCCCACAAATAGCTTTTGATACACTTTATACATCAACAGAAGAAAATACCTTACATTTATTAGTGAATTGGTGAAATATCAGGTATTTTGTACAATCACATCAGAAGAATACTTCATAAACTTACCTGTTGCACATAAAAGATCATCAGCGTTTAAAAAATATGTGGTAAATAAAGTATATAAAAAAGCAAAACTTTATCTAGGTCAGTTAACACCATCACCAAGAGCGGTGGTAACATCCTTATTACTTGTTAACCCAACCTACTTCACACTTCCTCTTTACCACCTTTCAGATATCTTCCTGGTAGGGCTTCTCCTCAGAACTTTTATTTTTTATTGCAACCATATCAGCAATCTACCTAAACTTGTTGACAGTTATACCCTGTTCCTGCTAGAGCTTCTGAAGGGACCTGTTAAAACCAGGGCTGCACCAAGCTTGACCTTGAGGTTAGATATAGTCTTTATCTCCTCATCATACCAGGAATCATACCGGTTCCATAAAGCAGCTAAACAACTCTAACCTCACCTAAAAGCCATACTATTACACACCCAATGCCTACCCAGGAATTCCAGATAATTCTCATAGATACCAGAGGGCTCTTTTAAATAACTATCCTCCTGAATCATCTCACATTAAAACCAGCAAGCAGAGAAATTATAAGCTGCACTTGTAATTTCCATAAGTAAAATAATTACAATCAGGATCATTCTCACCCTGGAGGTTCTTGATATAGCATGTCAGAAATGAGATTAGCAGCCCTGCATTCCTTCATCAGGGGCAGTCCCAAAGGATCTGAGCCCATCTTGCTCCAATCCTATCAGGATAATATTTTATCCAGGAGCAAAGATATGTTCAAGTTGCTCAGCAGCAAAGGTGGCTCATATTTTCTTCAAAGAAGAAGTGGTGACACCTGTAGATAGGCAGAAGTGGCTGAAAGGTTGGAAGAAAATATCCAGAGCAGCTGGTAGAATATTTAAGGGCTTGGAATGGACATTCTTCCTATTGGTTAAAGAAGAAGTATATCCGGGGATGGCTTGGAAACCAAATCAGATTTATAGAGCCCAAACCTGCTTGCAGAGGGAGATGGCAGAGATGATGAAACCAAGCAAGATGATAGCAGGGTTTAACTAATCCAGGTCTGATCAGATGGCATAGGTAATTGTATTACCTATCATTTCTGGATGTCCCCCTGGTGAGTAAACATGACCCCATCTTTCATTTCCAGGGTGACATCCAGACCCCAAGCTTGGAGATTGTCAGCACCCTTGGATAGAGGCCTTGTATCTTGGCATCAATCACCTACAAATCTGATCAACTGGCGGTGCAATAGCTTTTCTTAAGATTTTTAGGGGAGGCGTTTTCAGGAAACCACCACCAGCTGGCTGAAGGAGAGATCCCTGAAGGTAGCACAATCTGCATCAGTATCACTTCCCAAGGCAGGCAATGGTGGATATGGTAATGTTCAGTACACTGGCCTGTGGTAGCCAAGAAGTTATCCCAGAGCTCAGCATCAAACCTTAATCAACAAGAACATTGGCACAGATGCAACTTCTGGACCAGAATTCTATATCAGCTCAGTTACTGATAAAGATGAAGCCAACTGCACTGCAATGAAAAGAATAGAGGCTGCTTTGCAGGCGTGAACCAATGTTAGTCAAGTAAAGGGTAGTTTCCTAATCAGCATAGATTAGTGTTAAATGTTGGTTATCTAGCTACAAAGGCTGGTGTTTGATCTTTATGTTGTGAGAAGTGCAGATAGGGGGACCTTTTAGTGCTATGCAGGGGTAAACATGTGCTCTGGAATAGATATGCCATGTGGTATCAAATCCTAATATTAACTGGTACCATAATATAGCTGGGTGGGAAGCAGCGCCACTGCCAACCAGAAAATCATGCTCTACCAAGGACTTGCTAGTTGCAAAAGCTTGATCCCCAGGTTTCTTAGCTCTTAAAGGGCAACCCCAGAAAACATGGCAGAACTGTGGGCATTTTAGCACAATCCAATATCAAGCTTAATCAAGATTCCAATCCAACCCAGTTCTTATTTACTTTTGATAATAAGAATTTGGTTTTTACCAAGTTGAATACACAATGTAAAAGTGTCAATGCCAACACTTTTTAAGCCTAACCTATGTTTAATAATGGAACTGACATCCTTACACTATAAATATTATCATTGCAGTTAAAAATATTGTTTATTAGGTTAATATACAGTAGTTTTAAAAGCTATGGCAACAACCAAAAATACCTCAGATTTAAAAAAATCCAACCATCAGGTTAAAATATACACTCTGTTAACAGAGTTTTTTGGCGTTGATAGGTGAAATGAGTCAACACAGCAAATAAGTGCTCACGCAAAAAGCAAAACTATTCAAAATACAATCCAAAATACATTGATTCACAAAAAAATAGTGTGAGTTGACTTTCAGTGTACATATGTTTACTATGTGAATCAGTGAAAAAATACACCCAAGCAAGGTGAGTCAAAACTCAATCCAAAAACAAAACACAATAGCAACTCACTATGTAAACAAAATCACTCAACCAGTGTGTGCAATGGATTGTAATCAAGAATGATACCAAGGTATCTAAAATAAGACGCGGGATCTGAAACATAAATTTTAAAGATATTGTGTTATACTTAATTTGGAAGTAAAATCTGGGAAAATGGGTGGAAATTATTTTGGGTATTCTAAAATGGGCGTTGTAAAACCAAGAACAACTAAATAAGAAATAAAAATCCATAGTTGGAATATTGGGTGGGAAAATAATAATAATTGAATATCCATATTCAGACAAAAGCAAAAATTAAAATTAGGGAGTAACTTAATTGAAATTTATCTAATATTTTATTAAATTTTAAAATGGAAGGAACATAACAACAGAGTACCAATCCACCTGTTGTGCACCGCAGTTGCCCCCGCGGGTCAAAGAATAGAGTTAGTGCAACCCAAGTGCCTACTCAAGAAGGAGATGGGAGAGGAGGGTTCAAAAATGACGCTGCACTGACATAGCCAGTTCAAGGAGCACAAGCTGCTAGGGTGCAAAGCATTAACCCTCAGGTCCCCAAGCTGACCCGGAAGCCAACCAAGATCACCACTACCAAAATGGTTAGAAACAAGGAGGTAGAACTTACTTTGTATGTGTTTGATGTTGTGTACTGGCAAGAGTCGGTCCCGTCAGCCATGCTGGAGAAGGTGAAGCCTGTACTTGATACTAGCTACAAGCCCTGTATCAGTGATGACAACCAGGAAGAGGACAATGAACCTGAGTTCTACCAAACTAATGAGGGACAGCTAGTGCTCAAAAAGGTTGCAGCCTTCTACAACAAGGTACCCATGCCCTGTGTTGTGCCCAATTCCAACAAGTCAATCCCCACTGCTAAAAAACATGCCCATAAGCGCATCCCTGACATCAAACACATCATCTTGCTTAAGCTAATGTGTGAATCTGGTGATTACAAGGTGGCCGCGGCCCTTGTTGGAGTGGATCCCAAGTATGCCAGCAAGACCTTCAACAAGTTCATCAACACTGATTGAGTCCTTGCCGCGGAGAAATCCTTGTACGTTTCTACCATGCTCACCAAAGAGCAAAAATGGGCAATCTGCCAGTGGATAACCCGGGACTGTCATCTTGAACTAGCAAATATACAGGCCATGGTCAAATCTACTTTTGGGGTTGAGGCCTTGATTTCCTTTTACTACCATCTGCTCAAGGGAATGCGCTTTTCCTGAAAAAAGCTCAGGTCTCCCCCTACAATTGTAATAGCCCAGCCAACATTGACGTCTGGAAAAATACACAGAGGCATACACTGCCCTCAAAGCCAAGGGACAGTCAAATTCTACTACATTGACAAATCAGCATTTGCCTTGTCAATGTGCAATGGGTATGGGTATGTCCCCAAAGGCTCAAATGACGGGATGGCTTGGCGCGCTGCAGTCTGTGCCACAGCCTATTTGATGGTGGCTCTCCTTGGTCCAAAGGGGGTCAAGCTGTACCAAATAATATTGGGATCTCACAATAGCCAGACCTTCCTATCATTTATACAATTGGTCCAGGAGCACCTGAGGCGCACAAGCCCAGGTTTACCAATGTTATTGTGCTGGACAACATTGGTCTCCATAAGGTGGCTGATATTCTTGAGGAATTTCCAATGATTGACACTAGCATTGCAGTGGGCCCCCAGCAATTGGCCACAGCAAATTTGCGCCTTCTCTTCCTCCCTGCCTATTTGCCCTTCCTAAATCCCATTGAGGAAGTCTTTGGGTGGCTCAAGCAAGTTGTCAAGCAAGGAACCCCAACTGGGACTGAAGACATCTTTGATTTGCTGCAGGACGGGTTCCACACCCTCCCAGCTGAGACTGTGGCCAAATTTTATGGCCACACTGATCATATATAACCACTCAAGTTGTAGGAGAAATTATTTACATATGATTTAATTGGAAGAAATTACCTATTTTTAAGTCCAATAGTTGCTGACAACAAATACAAAGTGCTTATAAATTAGTTTGGTTTAATGACCAATGCTACTGCTTGAAGGGGTTGTTGGACACTTTGCAGTGTCTTGCGGCATCCCCACCTGCGGCAGTGTCAATTAAAGTAAAAAAAAGTTAGAGGCAGATGTAAATTGATCCGATTTGACATTATGGTAAGACATTGAATTTTTTATTTGAAATTTACTGATAACCATTGGAGCTAAAAAATGGCTTCATTAATTATGATTGGTTAAACCATCTATTTCTCCGCCATTAAGATAAGATTAGAAGCAACTAAGCAGGGTAAGGCTTCACTACACACAATACTAACTTTTTCATTTCAAACTTATAGATTCACTTCAAGATAAAAGTAAGCTTCAAAACATACATATAATATTAACTGTTTTAAGCATAGCAATCAGGGACTTTAAAGGTACGTTTAGTTTTAAACTTCTAAAGCTAATCATACTTTAGAAAGGTATTTAAAAAGTTTTAACCAACTAAATCATTTCAAAATTCAAGTTGAAGCTAAAGATCAGGTAAGAAATTCACTCAAATTGCCAACCTTTAAATCCTTATAGATGTACTCTTTCTGCAGCAGATTTTGGGTTGGGTAAGTCACTTTTATCAAATCAAATTAACTAACCTATATTTAAAAAACAGATTTTTGCCCTGAAGTAGATTAAGGCTTGGTAAGTATTGTTTTTATTATCAAATCTTTTTAAAATAAAGCTGCATTTCATCAGTTAACTATTTCCAAAAAAACTACTAACCTTCAAATTCTTTTAGTTGTACTTGGTCCACAGCAGATCTTGGGGTTAGTAAGTTTTATTCTTACTAATTTTCATCCTAGATTTAAAAAAACAGTATTTTGCCCTGAAGCACCACCTGAGCAGGAAAACTTTGACTTATCACCTTCATTAAGAAGCTACACTGTTTCAAACTGCCTGTTTCTCTATCAGGTAAATTTTGCTGATTGTTTTATTAAACTTGCTAACATATTATAAAAGATCCAAGTTTTTTCCCATGAAGCTAATCTTGGACTGGGTAAACCGCTAATTTCAAACTTTGCTAACCTTTTTAAAAAGACTTTATTACCTGCAGCGGCTCCTAAGCAGAGCCACTTTTTGAACTATTACCTTCATTAATAAATTTAAACTGCTACAAACACTCATTTTTTGTAGCAGGTAAATGACTATACAAAAAACCTAATCTACACAATATACACATCTACTATGCCTAATAATTTATTATAAATTCTCAAAAAACCGAGCCAGGTTTTACACAAAAACCAAATAAAGATAACTATTTTTTAAAAACTCTTTTTCTTTTTATACAAAAAAATATAAGCTACTAAAATGCTTGCTTTACACAAAGAATATAACTTTATAAGAACTGCTCATATTTGCACTTTTAAATATTTTGATAAACTTTAAAGATTTTCTCCCTTTGCCTTTTCTAGAAAAAAGGTACAAATACACTTTAGTATGCCTAAAATAACAGAAAATTTTCACTACTTGGCCTATAATTTTGCTTATATGATAAAGAGATAGCAGCCCTGAAAAAGCCCTTATTGGGTTTCTTTGGGGCTTAACTGCGTAACTACAAATTTATGCTCATTGTTTCTTTTACAAAGGCTTTGAAAATGGCTAGAAAAAATTTAAACTCAGAGGATCTTAGTGCATACAATCTTCATTATCCTTTAGGCAACCCAGACCAGGGGGGCCAACATCAACCAAACCTCCAATGTTGTATAGATTGTCTTTTATATTACACTACCACTCAGTTCTGCCTTCCCAATGGTTGCCGGGTTAGAACATGTAAAATCTGCCGAGACTTCTGAGCTCAAGAGCCTGCTAGAAGGGGTCCTACTGTTCCTGAAAACCTTGCTGTTGTGGATCCAGATGCTTTTTTTTAGCAAAAGAGATACCTGGGTTCCTTTAAATATTGGTAGGATGGATGCAGTGTGTGGACAGTGCCAAGCTTTACACTGGGCCTGTGAGGGTACTCGGGTTACTAGACCTACCTGCCTTAGGTTTACCCTTTGCTGCAATGATGGAACCATCCAGCTACCCCCACTTCAACCTATTCCCAAAGAGATTTATGCCCTGTATACTCAATACCCCCCAGCAACTAACTTCCTTGAAAATATTTGTCAGTACAATGCTGCCTTGGCAATGAATTCCTTAATTGCAGGTAATTATTTTTAAAAAATTTCTTACTTGATACCTTAAAACTTAACCCTTAACTCTTTTAGAGCAAGATCACTGCTTGGGAAACAATCCTTGGTATGTCCCTTATTTTATTCATGGTGAGTTATACCATGTGCAGTATTCCCTTTTGCCTACAGAGGGCCACAACCATGTTTACAATCAGCTGTACTTTATTGACCCAGAGCTTGCCTTGCAGCAACATATGGAGAGAAATCCTGGCCTGAATGTGGAGACACTTAGAATGCTTGACCGTGTAATTTGTCAAGTAAATCCCTTTGTGCAAATATATTGTACTGCCACAGAAATTGTTCAGGAGTATACTCAAACCTACCCTGAGGCTGCATCTTACCTCCATCCTAACTTGAAATTGACAGTTGAAGCAGGCAATGATTGCTGTACCTATAATTTGCCCCAACAGCCTCAAATTGCTGCTTTAATGCCTGCTGCATTGGCTGCTGTAGAGGATAGTGAACGCAATTGCCGTCATGTATTATTGCGGTTATGCGCTGGGCGTACTGAAAGAATTGATCCTACAGTTGCCAAGTATATGCCCACTCACTATGTTCTTCTCTTTCCCCGGGGTGACTTGGGCTTTAGCTTTGGGATGTATCATATGGAAGAAGGTAGGGCTACACTTTGCCGGCTCAGCATGCGTCACTATTATTGTTATTATCTCTTTCAGAGAAATACCCAGCCAGCTATTCTTTTTCTTGCCCGCCGGCTGTTTCAGCAATTTGTTGTTGATGCCTGGGCCTCCTGTGATATGATTTGCCTGCAGTATATTGAAAGTCATCAAGATGTTTTCAGAGCCAAGCTTTATAATAATCTTACAGACTACTATGCTTGCACTGATATTGCTGACCCACATGAGATGGTTGGGCACCAAACAATTCTTCCCTCTTTGCACATTGGTTCCCGTTGTCATATGCAGCAGCTCTATCAGGATGTGATGTGCATTGTCCATCACCTTGGGAAGCCAACCCTGTTTATCACATTTACAGCCAATGGTAATTGAGAA
This sequence comes from Entomophthora muscae, assembly GCA_014839935.2. Lineage (NCBI taxonomy): Eukaryota > Fungi > Entomophthoromycota > Entomophthoromycetes > Entomophthorales > Entomophthoraceae > Entomophthora > Entomophthora muscae. Next base: position 22,902 of record QTSX02003733.1, read on the forward strand.
GAAATTAGATGAGAACTTGGCCCACGTGAGACACCTATGGACCGGCCTGATATTGTTGCCCGGGTGTTTCATATTAAGATCAAGGAGCTCATCCAGGATATGCAACATGGATTCTTTGGTCCTTACCTGGGGCACTTTTGTATCATGGAATATCAGAAGTGAGGATTACCTCATATGCACTGTGTTCTGTTTCTCCGCTCCACAGACAATTATTTCATTTAGCCTCAGAACATTGACCAACTGATTTAGGCAGAGATCCCCCTGGTGGCTGTTACCCCTTACCACAACGAGCTCAGATGTTTAGTATTAAGCTATATGATCCACACTCCATGTGATCAAAATCAAACTTCATCCTGCATGCATGACTTCCCAACTGGCCGCCGCTGTTCAAAGTACTTTCCAAAACAGTTTCAAAATGAGACGGTCCTACCTGCTAATGGATACCCAACCTATAGGCGTTGTAGCCCCCAGAATGCAATTGGATCAGAGACTGTGACTGGACGCAATAATGTTGCAGTCAACAACAGCTGGGTTGTTCCGTACTCTCCTGCTCTTATCTGGAAGTACAAGGCACACATAAATGTTGAAGTCTGCATGAATCTTTGTACAATCAAGTACATTTTAAAATATATCTCAAAGGGAGAAGACATGTATAAAGCAACAATTGAGGGTCAGGCACCTTTGGCTGATATTGTGCGCCAACATCCTGATGCTGTCAATAACAAAGTCCGCCAGCATCTCCATGGTTGATACATTGCCCCACCTAAGGCTGTCTGGGAGCTGATGGAGTTCCCCCATCACTCAATCTATCCTTCTATCATTTGCTTGGCTGTTCATGCTGAGAACCAACAGATGGTTTATTTTGCTCCCGGTGATGATGTCCTCAGTCAAGTAGAAAATCCTCCCAGAACAACCCTTATGGGGTGAATGCTTTATAATTCTGGGAATGAGGATGGCCGGCATCTTTTATACTCAGATTTTCCTCAGCATTATACTTGGCATGCTGCCACACAAACCTCAAGACGGCGTCAGCAACATGCACAGTTTGGCCAGATGTATAATGTTAGCCCAAATCAAGGCAAGTGTTTGTTTGTACGCCTTCTTTTAACTATTCCACGTGGATGTACGAGCTTTGTGGACCTAAGGACTGTAGGTGAAGGATTACAAAGAAGAACATATCTCACCAACTGCCTGGCATGTGAGGCTTTGAGTTTACTACGAGATGATGCATACTGGAGAATTGCCTTTCAGGAGACTGCTGAAACCCACTCTGGCCACAGACAGCGGCTCCTATTTGTTCAGGGCCTCACCTCTGGAGACATTACCAATGGCTTGACAATTTGGAATGAGTTTCAGGAGAGCTTTTGTGATGATTTGGAGCACCGGCTGCAGTTTCTGTCTGTTCTGGAGGGCCTCCAAGATCCCCATCTTGATTATGGGCTTTTTCTAATTGCCTGTGGGCTTCAAAAGTTTGGTCAAAGCTTAGAAGCTCACCATCTTCCAAACTATGATCAAGGCTGGGAAGATCCCAGAAACCCAGTTCAGGATTTCAATCCCCCAGTTGAACTGCCTCAAGCTCAGCCAGACCAACTTAATGCCAACCAACAGGCAGCTTTCACCTGGATTACTGAGCAGATTGCCCAGAATCCCACCCATGCACACTTTTTCCTTCAAGGCTCTGGGGGTACTGGGAAAACATTCCTCTACCAAGCTCTGGCTGCTCATTACCATGATCAGGGTATGCATGTCATCTGTGTTGCCTCAACTGGATTAGCTGCCAGCCTTCTGCAAATGGGACAGACTGCCCATTCAACTTTTAAGGTGCCTCTTAACCTGGATGAGAACTCAGTTTGTAACATTGGGTATCAATCTCAGCTGGCTACTCAGTTACGCCGGACAACCTTACTCATATGAGATGACGCCCCCATGCAGCATAAGAATGTTGTGCTGGCTGTTGAGCGTACCCTCCGGGATGTTTGCAACAACAAGGCTCTATTTGGTGGGATCCCTGTGGTTTTTGGAGGTGATTTTAAACAGACACTTCCAGTTATCTGACATGGTGGTCATGATCAACAGGTTGAAGCCTGCATCCAGCAGTCAAGAATTTGGCCCCAGCTTCAGATTTTGTTTCTGAACCAAAACATGCGGCTGCATCAGACTGAAGAGAATGAGGTTTATGCCCGGTACCTGGAAGAGCTATCCTTTAATTCTAGGCTTTATGGATTGATACACTTGCCTCCTTTTGTTACCCAAGTTGCCAGATCTGAGCAGCTGAACCAGGCCATCTATCCTCCTGAACAGCTTCAAGCCCTAACCCCCAATAATGCAGCTGTATTTTTTAAAGGCTGTGGCATCTTAACTGTCACCAACTGCCAAGTTGTTGAGTTTAACTCTAGGATCCTTGACACTTGCTCTGGAGCTTCACATGTCTACAATGCCAAGAACCGTGCTGACCCAGGAGAAGGGGATGATGCTGATTTGGTTACTGCTGAGGTCATGCAGACCCTTAATTGCAGCAGCTTACCCCTATCCCACCTCACCCTGAAGGTTGGCGTTCCAGTGATGATCCTTTGGAATATTTATGCCACTGAAGATCTATGCAATGGTATAATGGCCATAGTCACAACCCTTTTCCAAAACACAATTGAAGTCAAAATTATCTCTGGGATATATCAGGGCTGCCGCTGTCTTATTCCCTGTCTAACAATGGTTGAGGAGGAAGAGTTTCATTTCACTCTACAGCGCTGGCAATTTCCAATCCGCCTGGGATTTGCCATGACTTTTAACAAATCTCAAGGTCAGTCCTTGAGCTACGTGGGTGTTGATCTCACACATGATCCCTTTTCTCATGGTCAGCTGTATGTTGCTCTTTCCCGTACTACTGATGTGCAAGGCATCATAGCCTTAGTTGATCCAGATCATAATCACGGTCAGACCCAAAATGTTGTATATCCAGAAGTCCTTCTCTGCCACGCTCCTCAGCCTGAGTAAGCCTTTAAATACATCTTTTGGCTCAATAAACTTTTATTTACACAAAATATCAATAAATACTGATACTTCTCATCATAATAAAGTAATGCCACTAAAGATTAAAATGCTATTAAAAAAGCACTATTAGATTCAATATCACTGAATAATTTATAAACTGAAAACACATACCAGCGGGCTGCAGTAAAAATAGAAGCTGAGCATAGCACAGCTTTGCTCTTTTGGCAGCCTGCCTACACATCTTTCCTTTTACTAGCTGTAGACTAGAAATGCATACCAGCAACCATCATCAAACGCTTTTTACCAGCTATAACTGGAAACACATATCAGCGGGCTGCCGTAAAAGAGTGAAGCTGAGCGTAGCACAGCTTTGCTCTTTTGGCAGCCTGCCTGCACATCTTTCATTTTAACAACTAGAGTTTAAAAAATAGTTTTAGAAGGCCACTGATTTAAATAAACAAAAAAAGTGTGACTCAACTAGGATACCTGGACGCGTACATAGGCGGGATGCCGTAGAAGGGCAAAGCGGGCGAAGCTCAGCTTTGTTCTTTTAGCATCCCGCCTGCCACACCACGCTTGTTGGTTCATCCCTGTGTGCCTTGCAAAACAGCCAATCAATTAAAGGCTAATCTTGTCCAACTTTTTTATATTCTCTAATTTACTATTTAAGATTTATTAATTATCATTTTATATTTAGAAGCTTCTAAGCCCACAATCACATTCAGCAGGACCATCAATGAAGGTTAGTAATTTATTTATTTATAATTATTTTTATTATGGCATCTAAGGTTATCCCAAACACTTGATACTTGATTACCCAAATATATTTATAACACTCTTATAAAAATAAATATAAAAATGAAATTAAAAAAATTAAATGTAAAATGTATGAATTAGAAGTATATTTTATTAACATATATTATTATGCTTTTATGAAGACCTTCTCTGGGATTTATTTTGCAAATCTTGTTTGCTAAAATAAAAATTGGAAAAACTAATTATAATAAAAATAATCTAAAGTATAAAGATATTTATTAGAATAGATAATATATCAGGAGTGCCTGTAGTGAGTTCTTTGTTATGTATCCACCCTGCAATAGAGGTGGCGCACAACCTCCACTGCCACACTGTGAACAGTGGATAAACCCTTATTGAAGTATTCTTGCCTGCTGGTAAAAGAGAGGATGATGAGATGGGAATGAAGCAGCAACTTTTCTGGCGGGGCTGCAAACCCAAAGATGCCAGCCAGGACCAGGGGGTCCTGAATTACATGATCAACTGAGTTGTACCCAGGGGGGACCTTCTTCCTGTCCAGTGAGAGCCGGGCCTTGTTGACCCCAAGAAGGACCCCATCTAGGTCCTCTACACTGTTGCTCATCCCAAAGAAGAAAAGATACCTAAGGTAAACAAGGAGGTGAAGCCTTTGCCCAGAAAAGGCTTCAGTAAACTTGCAAACTTTATTGTATACAGCACTAATCTTTTTCTCATGTTTGGTCTTCCCAAAGGTAAGATCCATTGCCAAGGAGAGCCCTGTCTCATCTGCACTCCAGGCCAGCCCAAAGTCTGCCAGGAGGATCTTAGTTTTCTTGACGGCTGTTGCATCTGCAACAGCTAATTTTTCAACCGTGCGCCCAAAGTTGTCCAGAAGGTAAGATAGGTGTTGTGGGGTTTGTGTCCACCAGTCCCTAAAGTGTGTCATGGATTGTAGCCAGGGACTGGCTGGAAGGGGGTGTCATTCTCTAGTAAAGGAAAATGTATCTCAGAAATATGTATAGGGGTCAAAATGGGCTTTTATTCATTCTCAGAAGGAAGATCCCCTTAGAAATCTTCTGGTATATGGCCCAGGGGGTCAAGGAAACAATATGGGTTTGCCAATACTTGGAGTCCTCCAAAAATATCTTGTACTCCTTGTACTTGGTCTTGGACTTCTGCTTCTTAGACTTGGACTCCTGCACCTTAAACTTGGACTCTGGCGCCGCGCTTAGGATCCAGCTCCTTATTTTTGGGCTCCTGCTCTGTTATCTTGGGCTTCAGCTCTCTGTATATCTTTAGTGGCCTTGGCATTCCACTTGTATCAGTCCAATCAAGCTCCTGCTGGTGATCAAAATGCTTCCAAAAACCTCTTGGCAGAAACTCAAAAGGCCTCAGAAAGATACTGTCAAAGACCTGGAAAGATCCTGTAACTTTCCAGCCAGCCACCTTCTTATAGTGTCCTTTTGCTAACGGTTCCGCCTTCAAAATGGCTTTCTTCAGAAGCTTAAACCATTGCCTCTCACTTTTTCTTATAATAACTTAAGCTTACATACTTACTTTCTCAAAAGCTTAAAGTATTAATTCACTATTTCCTTGCTTATACTTTAAGCTTTTGCCTTCCAACCAATCATTTTTATCAGGAAACCTGCCAGAACTCAACCAATTAATGCAGAGCGCAGAAATAGACCATTTATGAAGTTCCACTGGGATCCAACTAGGAAAATAATTTCCACAGCTCAAACCGCTCAAATCAACAACTCTTCACGTACCAAAGCAGTAACCGGTCCATTATTATGGCACCAGTCTTTCCTGTGTTCAACCTGAACCAATTTAAACAGTATAATACTATTTAAACTGTTCTTTCTGGACCTCTTCAACGTTTCCCCCCATATATTTATAAATCTTGTAAAATCCAAGGAAAACATCCCACCAAAACAACTTTTTATCCAGCTCTCATAGCAACATACCTTCATCTATCCTAGAAACTTAATAAATAAATATCTTACCCACACTTCTATCCCCATTCCTTCTTGATTTTATCACTAAACTAAGGCAAAACATTCTACATTTTCCTACTTTGGCAAATCGATTCAGCCAAATCTTGGCTCATTTCTCTGGACCACCAGTTCTTCACCATCATCTTCAGGTTCTTTAGCCAGCTCTTTAACCACATCTTCCAGCTCTTCAGCTTAAACAGAAAACAGTCCATCTTAGTTCACAGAACAGCTCCTTTCCAGTCTTTAAACGACCTATCAGTCCTCTGGCTAATCCTTTATCATGACTAGCTACTTCTGCATCATGATCTTTGAGCCCTTCCACTTATCCTCACTAGGAATCATCTTGGTTCCACCTGCACAATGGACTATTTTGGTTCCAAACTTCAATATGAATCAACAGTCCTTCAACTAGCCTTCTCTGTGATCAAACAGTTCCTCTCACTAGTCTTCTCTACTGATTCTGTGAACTAATTTGGTTCTTTATCTCAGTCCCTGTTACCAGAGCCTGTAGACCCAGGCTGAGTCTACATTGAACTGGCGTTTGACTGGGCCCTCACAAGTGGCATTCCACTTAGGCCATCCAACCATAGATTCTCACAGCCTATGTTGTTGTTTTTACTCACCCAGGTGATTAAGTCTGGGCTTTCAGTTGCAGAATAATCAGCTCTACTTCCCAGAGGCCTGATCACTCCAAGTTCTGCAGCTTGCTTCCCCAAGAAAACCGCCTTGGTGATACCTCCAAGCAAATCTATACCCTCCAATGCTCACTCTGGGTTCTCCCCAAAAGCTTCCATAGGGGCATAAATGAGGACACCCTACCAGTCCATTAGGTAGGATGCTTGCTCACAGACCTCATGTAAGCGTATCAGGGTACATAAAGCCCTCAGAGCTCTTCCCCTCCTTGGAAGCCCATGTTATCTGTCAGGGGCCCAAAATCTTCTCCACCTCAAACAGACAAAGTTTCCTGCTAGCTCTCTCATTCTTCACCCTTTTGCAGCCACAGTTCCCTGCTAGGTGAAGAACTCTAGCCCACAGCAGTCAATATCTTCTGCTGGGTGGAGGCAACATCTGCCTCTAGTAGTCTTTACACCTACTAGCTAGGAATTACCATCCCTAGTAGCCATCATTCCCTACTAAGCTTCTACCTGCAACAAACAACCAAACTTTAGCTTGGCCAACATTAGCCCCACCTGCAAACCATCAGACAGGTGGACTGTCACAGGTGTGCTCCACTGGGAAGCAGAAGCAAGCAGCCACATGGGCCCAGCCCATCTCTGGTATATTCTTGAATGGGAGCGTCTCCAGGACGTCCCAAACAAGCTCAATGGAGTTTACACAGTAAACTCCACTGAGAACCACTGGGTCCAGGCAGACCAGTTGGGCATCCTTTTAGGCAGTAACTCTCCCACTCAGATGCCCCCTTGGCATATGTTAGCTCATCCAATGCCTCCTGCTACATTGGAAAGGTAGCATGGATCCTGTCTTCAAGCTCCTGCAAGACAGGGGGAAAGATGTAGCTTCTTGGCCACGTGAGTGGCATAATTTGCATAAAAGGTGGGGGACAAAAGGGACCAGGACCCAGCGGAGCTCACTGTCAACGTTTTCTAACAAAAAAAAGTAAGTATTTGGAATTTTTTTTATTAATTATGATTATTAGGTTACCTTCTACATTCTCCTCCTTGCCCACAGCCTTGGCTGGCTTGGCCATTCTTGGTGCAAGCAGTTGTGCAGACATCTCAGTGTCATCCTTGCGGGCCCTCTTGGTTGGTTTAAGATGTTCATACATCTCAGGGTCATTGGTCCAGACGGATGATGCAGAAAGAGCGTAGGATTTGAATTGTAAGCCATCCACAACTGTCTTCTGGATGTTAAGAAGTCACACAATGGTCTTCTCAGGGGTGTCAGGTATTTTGGCCATAAGCACCTTGGCCGACACCTTGTCAATTTTCTTGCCTTTGAGGACAGCAGACTTCACCTTTGCTTTGACCTTGCGGTCAATTTCTTTGATCTCTGCAATTGCAGAGTCAAGGTCTTTTAGAAGTTTCTCCAATTGTCTCATTGATTTTTTACTAACCTTTCCATATTTTTATAGCTTTCACCCCAATAAAATCTGTATTATGCTAATATTATTGCCTCTTTGTTTATTCTTGCTTGTTTTCTCATTTACTACAATTTTTCATCATTTTGCCTATCTTGTATATGTTTTACGCTCATCTCAATATGTGTTGCTTGCTTTGTGTTGGCATTGTTTCCTTAATTGCCATATTATTTTTGGAGCTTTGCACTGCCCCTTGTGATAATATTAACAACAGTTTGGTGATCAGCTAAATTTGAATTAGAAAATTATAGGTTAACAGTGTTTAGATAAAGTTGTTACTGATCTGAATTCAAAACCTTAATGATAAACTTTAAGCCAATCAGGAGCCAAGTGATAAAGTGATTGTTGTGACATAAAGGGTCATTCAATAATTCTTTGGTGCATGTGCACTAATTAATATGATTGACTGGATCTTTTGCCATTATGCACCATTGCCGCTGTAGATAGTCTTTGATGGACTAGTGCCCAATCAGCTGCTGGGTTAGCACTAGTCCACCAACAACTTGCCACAGCGGCAATGGCACATAATGGCAAAAGATCCAGCCAATCATATTAATTAGCGCACATGCACCAAAGAATTATTGAATGCCACTTTATGTCACAACAATCACTTTATCACTTGGCTCCTGATTGGCTTAAAGTTTATCATTAAGGTTTTGAATTCAGATCAGTAACAACTTTATCTAAACACTGTTAACCTATAATTTTCTAATTCAAATTTAGCTGATCACCAAATTATTGTTAATATTTTCACAAGGGGCTATGTTTAAGTGCTAAAAATAACTGTGTTCTGGATCTAGATACACAACATAGTAAATATATGATTTTATAGAAATAAGCTGAACATAAAGAGTAAAACCAACTATAAACAAAGAGAACATGAATAATTGAAATTCAAAATAAAGATAATATAAATAGAAAATGTTTGGCAACAGGGGGTTTATTAGGGCAGGGAAGAGTGATGCCTAGTAGGAAGAATAGCGCAGGAAGGAAGACGTAGAGGCAGTACTGGCCTGGGGGGGTCTGGGATTGGGGGGTGGGGCTGGAAGGTGAGGGGTGGTGGTGGCAGGGGTAGGGGTAGGAGGATTGCGTGTGATGGCCGCCATATAACACTCATTGTATTCCTTGTCTGTCATTGGCTGGATAAGCTGGTAGATGGCAGTGGCATGAGGTGGGAGGCGCTTATCTTTTGTGATTGATTGCCCATATTCACGTGGAAGACAATTTGGGTGAACAAGTCAGCAACCATTTGGTGACCAAAGAAAGAATTGTGATCAAGGACCCCAAGATAGAGGTCATTGAAAGCCTGAGGGCGGTGCTCCAAGAGGGTATCTCCAATATTAAAGAACACAACATCAGTCAGATGGATGTCAGTGTGGCCAGCTGGGTACTTTGAGGCCTGGTGTCCAAGTTCTTGGATGGCTGCAAGGGCAGTGGAGCTACCCTCTATCTGGTGGCTCAAGAAACCCCAGTGGGTGGAATTTGAGCTATCCCAGGAGTCAAGCAATTTGCCAAGGATGTGACAGTACTTGTAGCCATTGGCAAAATCTGGGTTTGTCCTTAGTAGACAAAACCCTTGGCTGAAACAACCAGAAATGCACCAATGAACGTCCCCTTCTTAACCTTCTTCCTCCCTTTTTGGGTGGCAGCTCTCCCTTGCGCGCCAAAATTGTCAAAAGCTATTGATAGCTTATAATATGAGACAAACATGACGTCATGTGATAGACTTGTCAAGCATTAGACCAGGGTTGATTCAATGTCAAGATCATACAGGGAATCCTCAGCACCATACCATTGGTTGCTGGCAAAATTGGTAAGAACCTGTATTGAAGTCACCTTTCCATGCATCCAGACCTGCACCATGCGCTCAGAAATCCATATGTTATGGTGTGCAAGTTGTTTACGGACCTGGGTCAAGGGAAGCTTGGGGTCCTGTTGCAGGAGGTCAAGCATAATTGGGTTTGCCTCAGTGATTTGTGACTCGGGGGCCTTCTTGGGCTTCTTGGCTGTCCCAATCAGATTCCCCTTGTTCATTAGGTTGTTGAACTCCCGCATTATGGTGGCTTGGGTAAATTGCAATTGGGTTGCAATCTGTTCCCAGGACAGACCCTGCAGGTTTAGTGCCACAATTTCCTGGAGAATTTGGGTGATGATGATTTGTTGCTTAGGGCGCTGGGCTGCAGGAGCTGAAGTCTGATTGGCTGTAGGGGGGCAGGTTGGCTTGTGGCAGGAAGTTGTTCCAAATCAAGGTTGCCATCCTGGTTGGTTGGTTGGCGGGCAGCTTATGTGGGGGTGGGTATGGGAGCAGGGGCAGAGCTAGACGCAAAGTGACTATTGAACAAGTCAAAGCCATATGAGTTGGGGGTCAGTAACAGGTCAGCTTCCTCATTACCTGCCTCAAAGGCTTGGGTGTAAACAGGTGCCTCCATTTTCTGAACCTTGCCTTCATTAAAGCTGGCTTGGCTGCTGCTGGCTTGGTTGCTGGTGCTATCAAAAATGTTGCTATTAAAAACCATTGTAAAAAACCTAGGATAAAATCACTAAAAGTAGAAAATTTAAAATTTAATGATTTATTTTTATTGTAATCTCAAGTCCATATTTGGAAGGTTCTCAAAACCATTCCATACAAATCTGGAGCCATGAAAATGAATAAAATGCCTCTGTTCCTAAATTGGATAGCTGTGATTGGCTGTTATACTGTTATTTTTCTATTTTAGGCTGCTCATACTGCACATCTTATGTGAGTTCATTTTGTTTTGTGCCTGTGGAATCTTGCTTCTAGATTGCTCAAATTTTGTTTCATTTTAGTCCTTCTGTTGGTGCCTCATATGAATCCTGATTGGATTATAATATACTCCAGAACAGCATCCATCCATTTCACTTGTTGCGGCAGTTCATTTTTATTGTGATTTAAACTACACCACTTGATGTTTGATATAATTTTGTATGATGGGTTAGTGGAATTTGTTTTCTATTTGATAGTTCATTTATTAACCAAAAATATTTGAATTAATTGAATCCTGAATCTTGCACAACTTGGATTTTGTTCAAATCTGAAATCATTATGTTTAAATATGAGGTATTTTTGGTTGTAGCCATAGCTTTTAAAACTACTGTATAGAAATAGCCTTAGTGCATATATCAGTCTATTGAAATTTTCACGTTATAGATTTATCTTTGGCACTTAATTTGACTTCAATATCATATATGGATTCATAGCTAACAGGGATCTCATAATTTAGCTCAATATTTTTATTGAAATCAGTATAGTGTTACAATATCTTCAATTACACCCTCTTGGGGAATCAACAACCCAAGTAATTCAATGAATGAGTCACCAAATGGCTCACCAAAAAATCAATAAGTCAGTGGCACTCCTATCATTAAACCATCTATTACGGGGATCACAAAATCCAGATCCCAAGAGAAACACAATTTGAATAAGCCTTGTGACTTAAGAGGAACATTACTCAGATAAGCCCCATGACCTTCATGACGTACATGGGCAGTATGTGGCTTTTCATGATACTATATAATATTCTATATTCACATCAAATAAAGTATCCTTCTTCTCTTAATTTCCCCCTTTATCTTGTTCATTATAATTCCCAGAAGTATAATATTGTCTGTGGTAGCACAGGTAGGTTATCTATACCTACCCAACTATAAGGAAAAATTCTTTCCAAGAAAAAGAACCAAACAATGGTACTCCCTAACAGCTGGAGAGACTACAAAGAAGGACAAGACAGTTCTGCAGGCCTTGTCATCTACAACAATGTACTTGTACCCATCAAACAATACAACTCTCTCAAAGACAACAGATTGTTACCCCAAATTTCAACAGGAACTCAACAGCCCAAAACCCCCAACATTGTCTTCTGGCACCTACACACAGCAGAAATTGAGACCTTTGCAGGATTACGTCGGGAAAACACTAACCTCTGGATCAACAGTACCCAAAGCAAGTTTATCCAAGTAGGCTACCCCCGCAGACTCTAGGCCAACAAAGTCTCTCTCTGTGTCACAGGAGCTACCTCTCATTTTGTAAGTGAATGGCTTGAACAACACCCCAATCAAAACAAAAACTGGGACATGTTTAAAGTTGCCTTCCTAAAAAAGTTTGCCATTAAGGATTCTGATGTGACAATCATGACTGAACTTTGAACCTTCAAAATGACAGGAACAATTGAGGACTGTATTACAGCATACAAAGGATTAAATGAAAAAGCTCCCAGCACTATCATTTTTGACAAGCCAGGACCTCAACTTACTTCTACAATGACCTCCACACACACATTAGACACCAGTTTGACATGAACCACTGCAAGAACCTCAAAGATGTATTCTTGGAAGTAAAACACACAGTGCAGAAATCTGACAACCTACACGCAACAAACAACGCAAGGAGAGTCCCACGGCCAAGAAAGACCCTTGACCAAACAAACAAAAAAACTGATCCAACCACACTCAACCTTGAAACGGGGATCATACTTGTGACAGTCCACATGTTTGGTGGTTTGCAGGCAGGGCTTATGTTGGCCAAGTAGAAGTTTAATAACTGTTGTTGAAGAAGTATCTGTAGGACTGGTCTGAGCTAAAAGATGTGGTTGAAGAGCTGGCTGAAGGACCAGAAGATGATGGTGAAGAACTGGTGGTCCGGAGAAATGAGCCAAGATTTTGCTGAATTGGTTTGCCAAAGTAGGAAAATGTAGAATGTTTTGTCTTGGTTTAGTAGTAAAATCAAGAAGGAATGTGGATAGAAGTGTGGGTAAGATATTTATTAAGTTCCTAGGATAGATGAAGGTATGTTGCTATGAGAGCTGGATACAAAAGTGTTTTGGTGGGTCATTTTCCTTGGATTTTACAAGATTTATAAATATATGGGGGGAAACGTTGAAGAGTTCCAGAAAGAACAGTTTAAATAGTATTATACTGTTTAAATTGGTTCAGGTTGAATGCAGGAAAGACTGGTGCCAGAATAATGGACCAGTTACTGCTTTGGTACGTGAAGAGTTGTTGATTTGAGCGGTTTGAGATGTGGAAATTATTTTCCTAGTTGGATCCCGGTGGAACTTCATAAATGGTCTATTTCTGCGCTCTGCATATATTGGTTGAGTTCTGGCAGGTTTCCTGATGAAAATGATTGGTTGGAAGGCAAAAGCTTAAAGTATAAGCAAGGAAATAGTGAATTAATACTTTAAGCTTTTGAGAAAGTAAGTATGTAAGCTTAAGTTATTATAAGAAAAAGTGAGAGGCAATGGTTTAAGCTTCTGAAGAAAGCCATTTTGAAGGCGGAACCGTTAGGAAAAGGACACTATAAGAAGGTGGCTGGCTGAAAAGTTACAGGGTCTTTCCAGGTCTTTGACAGTATCTTTCTGAGGCCTTTTGAGTTTCTGCCAAGAGGTTTTTGGAAGCATTTTGATCACCAGCAGGAGCTTGATTGGACTGATACAAGTGGAATGCCAAGGCCACTAAAGATATACAGAGAGCTGAAGCCCAAGATAACAGAGCAGGAGCCCAAGAATAAGGAGCTGGATCCTAAGCACAGGCAGAAGTCTGATTCTAAGGCGCCAGAGTCCAAGTTTAAGGAGCAGGAGTTCTAGTCTAAGAAGCAGAAGTCCAAGACTAAGGTGCAGGAGTCCAAGACCAAGTACAAGGAGTCCAAGATATTGTTAGAGGACTCCAAGTATTGGCAAATCCATATTATTTTCTTGACCCCCCAGGCCATATACCAGAAGGTTTCTAAGGGGATCTTCCTTCTGAGAGTGAATAAAACCCATTTCAACCCCTATACATATTTCTGAGATAAATTTTCCCTTACAAGAGAATGGCATTCCCTTCCAGCTGGTCCCTGGCTACAATTCAGGACACACTTTGGGGACTGGTGGACAGGAACACCACAATACTGCCCAAGCTAACCAGGCAAGCCTCAAAGATACCAATGAGGAGGGAAAATCTCAGGGGAGTGCTGAGGCAAGCCGCCCCTAACTCATAAGACTTATATAGGGACCAGGACATGGATTTAATCACCATGATCCAAGTACCCTCCAACAATCCTCTACTGTTTGCTGCCCAAACTAGAAATAAACTCCTTACTTATCCTTTCCACTTTTTCAGATACCTGGGCATAGCACTATTTGACATCGGAGCAGATCAATCCCTTGTTAGCAAAAATTTTGCCAACCTTATGAAATTACAACAGTTTGAAGCAGTGTCAAGAGAGTCATCATGGCAGACAAAAGAAGCACACCAGTCAACAAGGAAGCAAAGCCCTTCTGCACTCATATCAGAGACGTGCAAACCACACTTAGTGGTCCCATCATACCAATCCCCAAATACAATATAATAGTAGTTCTAGATTAGATGCAGAAAACCAAACCCCACATTGATTGGGACAGCGCCACTCTCACTATCCAGCGCAGCAAAGTACATCATCAGATCTACCTGACTCACCTTGACACACTCATGCAGGACCATGTATTTGTAAAAATCATGGAAACAGAAGAGGAAACAGACCCCAGCAAGATCAATTGGAATACCTGCACATATGAAATAATTCACTTTAAGAATTCAGAATATAAACGTGAACATGACTATATTTGTGATCAGCTCATCAAAGAGTTCCCTTCTGTTTTCCAGGAAACACTACTGGGGTCACCACCTAACCATGGCATACAACATGAGATAAACCTCAAAGGAAGTGTATCAAAGGCACGTCCTATCTATTGCCTCACAACCCAAGAAGACAACACTCTGAAGGCCTATCTTGACAAAGCCCTTGACAAAGGCCTCATTAGAGCCTCAAAGTCACCCTTTGGTGCCACTGTCTTCTTTGTGGCAAAGAAAGACGGATAACTCTGCCTGGTTACAGACTACAGGGCGCTCAATGAGGTCAAAATTAAAAAAATGTATCCCCTGTCCCTGATTGACAACCTTTTTGACGCCCTGGGGGTCCCAAATCTTCACAAAAATCAATCTGACAGTAGGTTACCACCAAATTTGTGTGAAACCTGAAGACATCCCAAGACGGCATTCAGAACCAAATACAGATCCTTGAAATGTGTTGTCCTTAAATTCAGCATGAAAAATGCCCCAGTACCTTTGTGAATTTTATGAACAAGGTTTTCAAAGAGCACACTGGAAAACAAGCAATTATATACCTGGACAGCATAATCATCTACATTCTGAACTTAAAACACCACTGGGAAGACGTCTGCCTAGTTCTTTGCACCCTCAAGGAAAATCAACTCATAGCCAAACTATCAAAATGTGACTTCTTCTTGTCTGAACTCCCCTTCTCTGGCCACATTGTCAGCAAGGATAGGATCAAACCAGATCCAGAGAAAATATGTGCCATAACTAAAATGCCAGCCCCCAGAAACAAGAGTGAACTCTGCATCTTCCTAGGTATGATAGCCTACGTCAGAAGGTTCATCCCTGACTGGGGCGCTCTGACGGCCCCCTATCAGTCATTACAGGCAAAATAACCAAGTTTGTCTGGACGCCACTGCAAACTAGCACTTCCACCAACCAAAGAAACAAATGATCACTGCCCCTATCCTCTAATACCCAAATTGTGAAGGAATATATGAATTAGAAATCAATTCTTCTGATTATGCCATAGGAGGAGTACTCTGCATCCAAACAGCAGAGAAATACTTCATCCCTGTGGCGTACAAGTCAAGAAAGTTATCTGACGGTGAACAAAGGTTTCCCATTCACAACAAGGAATTGGTGGCCATTGTACACTGCCTTCTAAAATGGCAATGCTATCTGATAGGGGCTCAGACATTCAAGGTGTTTACCAATCACAAGTCACTAGGTTCTTCAGGACATAGCAACACCTATCAAGGAGACAAGCCAAATGAATGAGGCTCATACAGAGATATCCCATGCAAATCAAATACAAACTGGGCATAGAAATGCTTACCACCGGCACAATTTAAAGGCTATATAGTAAAAATTTCCTATGTACTAATGGGGATCCCAACTGGCCCATGCTCATCATGGGGAATTTCCAGGAAGGCCTCCCACTGGGCACACCTATGGACGTACAAGAAAAGGTCCTTAAGAACAAACATCTGTTTAAAAATGTATATGGTACCCTGCACTGAATACTTCCAAGTGGTGACAATGTACCCTAATGTTGCAACTGAACTAATGAGAGTTCAGTATTTGAATTTGGGAAGACAACAGTCCAATAGAAAGGACAAGAATGAATAGAATTAGGTATTGTTTATTGTAGAATATTGTGATTAATATACCATATGGGAAAAGCCACAAGGCCACAAGGGGGTGGTATAGTGGGAAGTTCCATGTAAGGTTTGAAGCCAAAGGAATAAAATGTGCAGAGATCAGCAGGTCAAATTGGTAGTGCTCCCAATTAGGATGAAGTGCCCGCCATTTGATATTGCCATCAGATTGATTCATGTCATTAGATATTTCAATGGGCAGTCTTAAAGCGCCCCTGTGTATTGTAATATACATTAGCAGGCAAGTCTGGAAACTTGGTTGCAACACCCCCTTTCCCCCTGCTTATTGTCAGACACCAGGATCAGAGTCTGCAGAAGATCTGGGAAGGTCTGCACAAACAACCTTTGTGTGGGGATGGTGCAGCAGGGGTACAAGCAATTGTGGTGGAGCTTATTGGTGTTCCCTTGGGCATCCTCAAGTTGGTAGGTATGGTTGTCATAGACCGCGGCTATCTTTAAGGGCCCTAGGTGGTTGGGTTCTAACTTGGCAGAATTGGGGTTGAGGGTATAGACAAGGTCACCTACAGCATATCTCGCCTCAAGGTGCTTTGTCACTACTTTAATTTGTCTGTGTTTGATTTCTCAGGCCTTGGCACACCATTAATTCAGAGATGGAGTTGTCAACAGGGGGGCTTTCCAGGAACTGTAGACCATAACTTCCCCTGTTCAACCCCTGTCAGACTGTCTGGTGTCCTAAAGACCAAGGTGCTGGGGCTGAACCTGGTGCCCCTGTTAATTCTTGCTTATAAAATAAGTAGAGCAGTGGGCAAGTGTTCAGTCCACGCAGTATTGGGGTGCTCCTGTGAGAGCTTGGTAATCAGTTGAACCAGTGAGCCATTTAATTGCTCCACACGTCCATTGACTTGTGAATGATAGGGGGTTGTGACTATCTGTTGGAGTGCATTCTTGGCGCAGTACACCTTCATGACATGCCCAACAAGTTTGAGGCCACCATCTGTGATGAGGCGTTTGGGTCGCCCAAAGCGGCCCACAATTTCCTTGCCAATGAAGCGGGTGATGGTGGTGGCGGTGTAGTTAGTTGTTGCCCAGGCCACTGGCCAACAAGTATAGTAGTTGATGGTAGTTATGATGTATTTCTTCCCCATTCAGTCTACAGGAAGGAGTCCAACAATGTCAAGGGCCCACTGTTTGAAGGGTTTCATGGCTTTGATGGGCAGGACAGACTTTGGGGGTGCAGGTTAGGACGTATTTTTCTTGCACATCACACATGTTTTGAGGAGACCCGAGCCTTCTTGATGCATACAAAGCCACTAAACCTTTTATTTCATGATCTCAAAGAGGTTGCGCCCTCTGATGTGACCCAGGGTTTGGTGGTAGTGCAGTATTGTGTCACCTTGTTGTGTGGTGGGAATGTAAGGCGTCTTCTCACCTGTCTCTGCCCGGCAACAGACGTTGCATCTTTGGTGGTGAGCTGAATTTTGTTATCCTTCAGCTTGGAGATGGTTACTGAGTTAAGACCTTTGTAAAAAGTTGCCTCAGGATGGAGGTATAGCATGGGCCAGTCTGGATCCAAGCCTTCATCCCCAGTGATGGTCGCTACGTAGAGGCGCAAGAGGGCGTCAGCTGTGACAAGTTCCTTCCCAGACTTGTACTTGATGTGCAACTGATAGGAGGATAGACATTTGACCCAGCCTGCTTGGCAGCGTGTCAAGTGGGACTGCATGTTGAAATACTGGAGTGACTTGTGGTCTGTCAGGACGCGGGGCAGAAAGGTAGCCCCTTCCAGGTAACAGCGCCATTTCTCAAGGCAGTGCACAATTGTCGCTAATTCTTTATCATGAATGGGATAATATTGTTCCAAGTCAGTAAGCTTCCTGGACTCATATACCACAGGGAGGAAGACGCCATTGTCAGTTTCTACCCGTAGCACCCCCTATGTCTCTGTCAGAGGTGTCAGTCTCAAGTTTGTACTGGTAGTTTTGATTGGGGAACTGCAGTACAAGTGCAGTTGTAAGTCTTTGCTTCAACGTCTCAAAGGCTTGGTCTCTGGCAGGGGTCCAATGAAAGCGCTGTTTAGTGTTGAGGGGTTCAGTGAGAGGTGCAATTAGCTCCCCACAATTAGTAATAAACTTATACATGTAGGCAACCATGCTCAAGAATGTACATACCTGGCCCACATTGATGGGAGGCAGCATGCTGGTGATTGCCTTGATTTTGGCAGGGTTGGGATTTATCCCTTGGGCAGAGATGGTGTGCCCAAGGAACAGGAGCTCTGACTTGAGGACCTCACATTTGGAGAGTTTAGCTTGTTGTAACTGTGCTGTTTTAGCAAAGTTACACGGGGAAAAATATTTAGAAACCAGATAATAATCTTTATTGGGAGATAGTGATTATATAGTTCATGTGAATCAAGGATAGATGGAACAAGATTGGGGATCACACGGCTGGATGGAAGAAGGGGGTGGCTTGATCCTGATAGTGAGTCAAGCGCCAAATTGAGGTATCCACCGTGAAGGATCATCATCTGTTCATGTTGTTGGATTTGATAATTTGAGTTGACTTCCTAGTCTGGCTTTGGGTGACCAGGTAATTGGATTGCGGGTCACAAACCTGCTTGGTTGAAACCTTGCTGGCGGGTCAAGCCTGCAGTTTTGACAAGCTTTTAGCTTTTTTCCCAAAGGGTATTGAGGACAGCACAGAGGTGTTGGAGATGCGTGATTTAATCTTGACTGAAGGCAATAATGTTGTCAAGGTACACAACAACACATTTATCAATTAAATCCTTGAATGCTTTGTTCATCAACATGGCAAAGGTGAAGAACGTTGGTCATTCCAAAGTTCATGACTTGACACTCAAACAACCCATAGTGTGTACAGAAGGAAGTTTTTGCCTCATTTCCTGGTGCAATGCGGACCTGGTTGTACCCTGCAGTGAGATCAATCTTGCTAAAGACCTTCACACCCGCAAGTGTGTCAAACAGGTTGTCAATCAACGGCAGGGGGTACTTATTCTTAATAGTCACCTCATTTAAAGTGCAGTAGTCTGTGACCAAGCAAAGGGACCCGTCCTTCTTGGCTACAAAGAAGACAGCAGCCTTGTATGACAAGAACAAGGGGCAAATGAAGCCCTTGTCAAGCGCGTCTACATGGTGCTGGCGGAGGGTCTCATCTTCCTTTGGTGTAAGACAATATAAGGGGCATGCATTGGGTAATGACCCTTGGAGTTGTACAGCATGCTGGGTCTATCAAGGAGGAGGTAGTTGATCCAGTGTGTCACTGAAGACGTCTTTATACTCCTTGAGGAGTGTGAGAAGCACTGGTGGAGGTATAGTGGTCAAAGGAGGGGCCACAGATAGTTCAGCGCGGATAACTTTGACTGAGCATTGGTTAAAGTCTAGTTTCCCCCCTTGAAGTTGTACGAGCCTGTCTCTGTTATTATAAAAACACAGTTTTGTGGAGTAGCTTTCTCATTTAAACAGGTTAGATCTGGAAGTCCACCCCATTTATATTGATGGTGATAACAGATGTATCTCAGTTGATATAGGGACAAATGTGCCAAAGGCAGTCAAGGCCAGCAATTACGTTGTGGCTGAGGCCTGCCATGATTGGCCCAGAGAGCTTAACCTGGACATTTCCCATTCTCACAGAGAAGGGTAACCTATCATGGGTAATTGCCACTCTACAGGAATCAGCTACTTGTATTGTCTTGAGCCTGCTTGGCACCTGGTCCAGTTGGTGGGAGTCAGCAAACGCCTGGTCAACCATGGTGTGGTTGGCCCCGGTATCTACCAATAGTTTGTGGGGATTCCTACAAAAACAGAAGGGATAGGCTAAGTGGGTTACTTTATTTGGAGAGTGGCTTGCTTGAAGCACAGGATTGTCACTATGAACCTGGAAGACGTCAAGGGTTTCAACTTTGTGGATACTGTAGTTGCAGGGGTTCTTTGCAAGCAGGGATTGAGAGGAAGGGTCAAGTGGGGTTGTAGAACCTCTTGTAGCTACAACCCCCAGGCTTTTCCCTGATCCTCAATTTGTGCTAGCTGGAATTCCCCTTGCAGGGGCAGTCAATTCTATTTTCCTGCTAGCAGGGCTGGCGGCAGTCCACTTGGTTGTGACCACTACCAGGTGTGGTACGTGGTTGGGATGGAGCGTCACTGATACGGCAGAAGCCCATCAAAGCCTGATTGTTGGTCTCCACAATGGCCTTGTAACAGTCATTGATGGAGATGTAACAACCCACGTGGACCCACTTACAGATATGGGGCTTGAGCTCATTGATTATTAGGGTCAAAAGCATGGCATTTCTGTCAGTTACAGCTTCAGGGGTGGCAGCAAGAGCTTGTTGCCAGGCGGCAAGGTACTCAGAAACAGATCCAGTCTGTTTAATTGCTAGAAGGGGAGTCCCCACCACAATAGGCAAGAAGGTTTTGCTGTAGCAGGACTTTGCGGCGTCCTGGAATGCTGCCCAGGTGACCTTGATTTCCTGACTGGCCCAGTTGGTAAACCACACAGCGGTGGCCACAAGAGGCACCCAGACGCTGTGGCAACCCACATGGTTTTGGGAACCTGGCAGATACAAAGGCGGGTTTTGGTGTATTGGAGCCAACTGACAATGTTGGCTCCTTCAACTCCACCCACAAATGATTCCAGCTGAAGATCAAGCATGCATTGTGATAGGTCTGACTGGGGAGGGGTGACGCTGGCGTCACGCTGCCCAAGGCAGAGCCAATTATACACACTTGTAAGGACTAGCTGGTCTTGGTAAATAACATACCTGTTGGGGATAACCCCCTCAGGGATTGGTAGGAAAGTCTCTTGATGGGGAGTAGCCATACAGCCCATAATCTGTCCTTTCTTAAGGGGGATTTTGTTTTAGGTAGGTTGTGAACCTACCGCTACTACCACTGTTGCAACTGAACCAATGAGAGTTCAGTATTTGAATTGGGGAAGACAACAGTTCAATAATAAGGAAAATAATAAATAGAATAAGGTATTGTTTATTGTAGAATATTGTAATATACCATATGGGGAAAGCCACAAGGCACAAGGGGATGACATAGTGGGAAGTTCCATGTAAGGTTTGAAGCCAAGGAATAACTTGTGCAGAGATCAGCAGTTCAAATTGGTAGCGCTCATAATTAGGATGAAGTGCCCAATATTCAATATTGCCATCAGATTAATTCATGTTGTTAGATACTTCAAGGGGCAACACTTTGAGCGCCCCCTATGTATTTAAGATACATTAGCAGGCAAGTCTGTAAACTTGGTTGCAACATTACGTTCCGTCAACTCAAAAGATTGACACCATCCTCAGATATCACAAAGACCTGGGATGCACCTGTAGCAGGAACTTACATGAGTACCTCAAAACACGCTACTGGTAGCCCAATATGCTGGATGACATCAAAGAGGTACTGAAAAAATGCAAAGTCTGTGAGAAATACACCCAAATAAAAGCACCACCCAAGTCAGTAGTACCCATATCCATCAAAAAACCCTTCAAGGTATGGTTGTTGGATATTATGGGACCAATTCCTGGTGAAAACAAGGGCAAAAAGTACATCATAACAGCTATTGACTATGCAACCAGATGGCCTGTGGCACAAGCCACAAAAGAATAAAAAGGCAATAAAGTGAGACAATTTATTGGAAAAAAAAATCATAGGCAAATTTGGAAAACCTGATCTCCTGATCATAGATGGAGGCATCTAACTCAAAGCCACTGACACCAATATATACCTTGCTAAAAACAGAATAAGTCACATCACTGCCAGCCTGTACCACCCACAAGCAAATGGACAAGTAGAAGAACTAAACGGCTCACTAGTAGAAGCCCTCAGTAAGTTCTGCTAACAATTCAAAGGCTTGAGTTGACATGCTCCCAACAGCACTCATGATCTGCAGAACATGGGTTAATTGTAACACAGGCAAAAGCCCATATAAACTTGTCTATGGACAAAAGCCTGCTCTTGTTAGTACAACTGCAGGACCCCAATTACCTCTACCTAAGAAGGTGCCAGACGCCAGCAACCCCAACGTACAGCAAGCTAGAAAGGACCAAGAGGACATGGAACACAAAAGAGTTGAGAGAGAAGCAATCCTGCTATAACAGGAAAGGTTCCAAACCGGAGACAAAATCTGGGTTGTCAACCATGATCAGCATAAACTAGACCAAGGGCTGCGTGGGCCAGGCATTGTTATGAAAGTCAAACCCAACTGTGAGAGAGAGGGGCTAAACTAACTAAGTTTGGCTCCCATCCTGGCAAAAAAAACCACCAGGATGCTGTCCAGTGGAGGACTGGAACAGCTGCTCAAAGGGGGGACCACAGGGAGGACACAGGGGACAACTGACGGAAATAGACATTCAGTGCCATTGGCGCCAAACCGGTGAGCAGCCAGGGGGTACGGGCAGGGGCGGAAGGAGACATCACAGAAGCGCGCAAAGGTACCAAGTTACTCTTCTCTAGGTCAGGAGGGGTGACATTGGCACCTTCTTGCCCACAGGAGCAGGAGAGGCATAGTCATCATCATCCAAATCCAGATAATCACATGTCAGGCTTTTCACCACAGCCTCCCAAGAATAAAGGAGACTACCAGGCAAACTCAGGAGGCTAGAGGCGGCCTCACTTGCAAGCTGCGCAGAAAAGGAGATTTTAGACCACAGATCTGGTGAGGTAGACCACAGAAGAAGCAAGAAGGGAGCCAAAGAAAATGCAATAAATTTTATGACTGGGAGTATCATATTTGTAGTCTCCACAAAATTTGGGGAAATTTGGTGAGATTTTTATAATTGCAAGCAATAAAAATGGGACCAACCAAGGCAGCCACAAGCAAGGAGGCAATAGGAGCAACAAAATAGGTTTGGAGAGCTTGGCGCTGTACTTGGGTGTCTTTAAAGCAATTGGGGACAAAAGCGGGTTTGAAATCAAAGTGTTTATAGAGAAAATCAAAAACAAAGTAGGTTTTTATATTGATTTTTACTAAAAAACTTAGGTTTGAGCGTAAATCTTCAAAGCAAAAGCAAAAACCAAAACCTCTATACACTGGGGTCAGTTTCAAGGGTCCCAGAAGAGGGACTGGGTTTGAAATGGGGGGTTTAAAGGTAAGGGATAAAGCGACAACTAACACTTTAAAATTCTAGATGATGGGGACTCAAACAGAAGTCCAACCAAAACAATAAAATTTAAAATTAAGTGTATCAAACTCCAAAACTTTAATAAATTGAAAATTGACAAGCAGGGGACTCAAAGTTTCCTGGCCTTGTTAAAAGGGATGGATTTGGTAGATATTAGTCACATGATCTCAAATGTAGTATCTGATTGGCCATAGGAGAAATTTTGCTGGCCAGGGCCAGGGGAACTGGAGAGTTTCAATGTAATTTCTGCAACCCCCCTGATTGGCTGGAAGGAAATTCAACCATTTCAGATCTAGTTGACTTAGTGGTTGCTGATGTGGCCCCATTTGATTGGGCATTCCTGATTGTCTTCAAAAGCAGACAATACCAAGCTAATAAATAGTCCAAATTAACTAGTGTTTCTTCACAAGCCGGAGCAACTAGAGCCAGGGGTCCTGCAGGGTATGCCAACACAAATATTTCATCCACTGTGTGAGCTAAATCCTTGAGTGAATTTAGTGGTTTTGCTGGACTTTGTGCGGTCTTTTTTGTGCAACAAGGAAATACAGTCCTATCCAAAGCCAAAGGGGGCAGTGAATTTACATTATCCTTCCCTTTTTCCTGAGGTCAGATTACTCCCTGGGGTAGCATGGCCACCAAGAAGTTCTTGTGGGCATTAGGAATCTTGAGCTCCAGGAGTGACTTGGGGGCCAAGTGCTGCAGGGTTGTTCCTGTGAAATTCTTGCACCAGATCCCAAAAGTTCCCGCAGTCTGAAGAGCTCACCCAACTGTTGTCATATGAGGGGTATTCTTTCCAAGACACACAATATTGGAGGGACTTGCGGATCCTAAGCAATTTACTATGGCTTCTACCTCATACTCAGGAGATCCAGTCACCAAGGTGGAATTGGGTGTGCTGGGGAGATCTCCCTCAAAAGTGGACAGACAGCAGGCATTAAAGGTGCTGTGAATCCAATAGGAGGGGGAGATCCAACACAAACGCACCATTGCCCTTGTCCTCCAAGACCTTGAAGGGGCCCAATCTCTTTGGGGCAAACTTTCTTGAGGGGACCTTCATTTGGATATTGGTAGCAACCAGCATCACAAGCAAGCCCACTGGGTAATGGGGAGCTTGACGCCTGTTCTTATATGCCGCTTTCTTGTACGCCTCAATGGACTTGGTTAGAGTCCCTTGGACCTTGAGGTGGATGGCCTTGAAGTGAGCCGCCATGTCCGCAGCAGCTGGGACACTTGCCTGGAGCAAGGGACCTATCACAAATGCTGGGGAGAAGCCCAGAGTGGCCTGGAACAAGGACACCCCTGTGGAGGCAAGCACAGTGTTGTTGTAAGCAAACTGAGCTAATGGGAGGTTGTCAGAACAGGAGTTCATTGAGGCATTTGCAGAACAGCAAAGATGCTGCTCCATGGTTTGGTTGACTCTTTCTGTTTGCCTGTCTGACTGAGGGTGGAAGGAGGTAGACCTGCATGGCTTAATGTTTAGAATCCCCAGCAGGGACTCCCAGAACATGGATGTGAACTGGGGACCTTGGTTGCTGATGATCTCCTGTGGTAAGCCAAAGTTGGAGAAGATGTGTTTCAAAAACAAGTTTGCCATCCCTACTGAGTCCAGGGTGGTCAGGCATGGGATGAAGACTGAATATTTGGTGAAGTAATCAACCACCACCATGATGGATTAAAAGCCTCCCAACAAGAGGAGAGCCACCACAAAGTCCACCAAGATGGATGACCACAGACCTTGAGACTGCTGCAGGGGGTGGAGAAGGCCATTGTTCCCTGATCAATCTGGTTTAGAGCGGACACAAGTGACACACTTCTTAATCCAGGGACCTACTGCCTTAGTTATCCCAACCCAACTGTAAGTGCGCCTGATGATCTCAAGCAGCTTCTTTGTGCCTGGATGATCAAACAGGGGGGGATCATGATGTTCTGTCATGACACACACTTGTAATTCCTTTGGAACCCACACTTTATTGTTTTGGTAAATTATCCTATCCTTAAGAGTATAGGGACCATTAGATGCGGAGCCAGGAGACAGCTTAGCGCAAATAGACTGGCCGTCCAGCAAAGAGTGCTGGGCCACCAGGACATCATACAAGAGCGTGCCAGGAAGAGCAAGAGGTGGAGCTGCCTCAGATGAGGGGGCAGGGGCAATGACCAAAAGCTGAGGGGGAACAGCTGCAGGCGTGGGTGGGGTCTGAGGAGGAGAGGAGCCGGACACAAGAAGGACCAAAGACTTTGGGATGACAGTGACCTGAGGGTCCTTGTTGCCCCTCACTGGGTACATTTCAGGGTTGCAACTCAGTAGGTCAGGAAGGATGTTAAGCTCCCCTTTTACAAGCTTGTACTTAAACTTGTAACCAGAGAGTGTCTGCATGACACGCGCCTGGCAAGGGAGCAACTTCTGGGGCTTGCAGAAGTAACAGAGAGCCTTATGGTCAGTGCAAACCACAAACTTGTGTTCCGCACCCTGCAGGTGATGCCTCCAATGAGTGATGGCGTATATCACAGCCTGCATCTCCTTGTTAAACACTGTGACTGTACTACAGTCACTGCTGAGTATTTATCTAAATAAATGCTCCAAAATATAAAGATATTCTGTTTTTGCTGTTTATTGCATATATATAGGTTTATTTGAAATTCTTGAGGTAAAGTTTCCTAGAAACTAGATATCTATGTTTAATAAAAGAATAGAATATAGTTGGTCAGTTAGGTTAAGCTAGCTAAAAGAATTGAGGCAAGATTGGCCAAATCAATCTTGGAGACTAGGTGTCTCAAAACAGGTTAGTTGATTGGGAAGATTAATTAATAAACATGAGCTAATATAATTAATGAGGATTTAATTGTAGTAGTTAATTGTCTTGACTGTGTCAAGAGGTATGGTTAAGTATAACTATAGGAAAACCCCCAGAATTTGGGTTAAAAGCGCTGTGTTGGCAAATTTATTGGGTTAGAAGCACCGCCGCGCGGCCTAATGGATTTGGGAAGCGCCAAGGCGCTGCTATCAAAATTTCTCAGGCGCTGAGGCGCCGCCTGGGGAAATTGCTGGGCACTGCGGTGGTGCCTGATTCAAGTTTTAAAGCATTTTAATGGGTTTTAAGGCAAAAAACCATTAAATGCAAAGATAACTAAATAAAGGCAGGGATTCCTAGGAATTCAGGTTTGATCAGCTGGTTCCCAGTTGGAATACTGATAGCTGAGTTTGGGATTTGCAATCCACAGGGTTTTGGCGTGGGAGCTGGTCAAGCTTCATGCCAAATTGGTACATTGAGATGAATGGCGTCAGGTGACTCCTTCTCATTGTAGGTTAATTCTAATAGGTTGAGAATTGTTTGTGATCTTTTAGGTAAAGATCTATGTTGAATGACTTGAATGTCATAGACCACGTAACTCAAATCATTGGCTTATTCAGGAACTGGAGGGGTTTTCAGCCGTGTATACCCCAAATGGTATATAAGCAAAAACAGTTAAACATTAATAAAAGATATTCACATTGTTGGTTTTGACGCTTTCCCCTCACCTGTTTTTCAATTATCATGCCTTCTTTGTTAAAATTTGAGAGAGCCAAATTTGGAGTCCTTTGTGTGGAGACTGCCGCAGAAAGAAAGGAGGACCTACAAGTTCATTAGAAGAAGCTTGGACCAGCCTGGAGGTCACCAAGACTGTTCCTACAGAGTCTTTGGTGGAAGTAAAGGCTGTGTTTAAAGAGCTGTATTCTGATTACTTTGCAAAGGAAGAGACTCCCGTCCAAGGGAATTGAATCTATGCTTGGGATGCTTGGAACTTATTAGTAGGATGGGATGAAATCTTACAACAAGTAAAAGAAATAGAAAATTGTGAAATTGAGGCGTTGAGAGCAAGAGAGGAAAAAAGCGCTGAAATCATGGCTTGTTGGCGGGATGACAGCAAAGAGTTGTCCCATGAAATCACCTCCCTGGAGGCAAAGCTCCCCAAAGCTTTGTCACAGGAAGGTAATGGCAATAAGAGTCAAGGGCAGGATAATGATAAGATGGACTGGTTAGGCCTGGATCCATCACAAACACCACCCAGGAACACTTGTTGGGGGCAAAATTCTGGGAGAAGTAAGCAACTGGGAGCTCCTGACCGTTGTGTTCTGGAAGGAGAACCACCCCAGCAGCCACGTTAGAGGCATTGCAAGCCACAATGAACTGTCTGCTTTTGTTGGCGTGACGTAGCACTGGGGTGGAG
Organism: Entomophthora muscae; assembly: GCA_014839935.2. Classification (NCBI taxonomy): domain Eukaryota; kingdom Fungi; phylum Entomophthoromycota; class Entomophthoromycetes; order Entomophthorales; family Entomophthoraceae; genus Entomophthora; species Entomophthora muscae. The sequence goes on from QTSX02003733.1 coordinate 50,292, forward strand.
AAAAAGACCTGCTTGATGGCCTTGAAGGCCTCCTGACATGCTGGGGTCCACACAAAGGAGGTGTTCTTGCCCGCTAGGGGATGCAGAGGAGCAGCAAGCTCTAAGATGGCGGGGGAGAACTTCTTGAGAAAGATCACTGTACTCAGGAAGCAGCATAGTTCCTTCTGATTCCAAGGGGTAGCCCACTCCCAAAGGGCCTTGGCCTTGTCAGGAGAGACTGTGTGGCCGTCCTTCAGGACTAAGTTGCCCAGAAAGGTAACCTCAGACTTGAAGAACTCACACTTGAAGGGCTTGATGAATAGCCGGACCTTGTGAATGGCTGCCACCACAGCCACCAGGTCCTTAGTGTACTGCCCAGGAGTGGGGGAGTGGATGAGGATGTCATCAATGTACGCCACAACACAAGAGAAGCAGAGATCTCCCAAGGCGTCCTCAATGACTTGCTGGAAGATTGCAGGAGCATTCTTCAAGCCAAAAGGTATGACCTTGAATTGGAAGCAGCCACGCCAAGTTTTGATGGCTGTAAGCCACTTGTTCCCCTCTGCCACACAAACCTGGTTAAAAGCATTAACAAGGTCCAGTTTTGAAAAGACACAATAATTGGCAATGGACTGAGCAATTGAGGCCTCCAAAGGAAGAGAGTAGCATTCCAGGACAATGACGTTGTTGAGAAGGGTATAATCAACGCACAGCCAAAGGGATCCATCTGATTTCTTAGCAAAAACTACCAGGGAGCTAACCAAGGAAGCCTTCTTGATTATCCACTCTTTTGCCAACATGTCGTCCAACCACGCGCCCAGAGCTTTATCCTCCAATCTGCTAAGAGGGTACATTGGGGCGTCAATCTTCACAAGGTCAACCGTTGTCTTAAAGGTCAAATTATGGCGAGAGTGCGGAGGGAGAGCGCAGGAAAGGGTAGCATCAAAGGCGTCCTTGAAAGGAGCCAGGATGGCCAGCAGGGCAAAGGGCTTGGGAGGGGAGACTGGAGTTGCCGCAAGAGATAAGCATGACTCAGGCTGTTCCCACCCCAAGGGAAGGAAGGGGAAGGAGCCCGGACACCCATCCAACGTGAAGTGAAGCTCATTGGTGAGACAGTCAATCTGCACCAGGTGACGCCGCCACCACCCCATGCCCACAATTACGGGATACAGGAGATCCTCCACAGCAGAGAACTTACTCACAAACACGTGGGAGCCTGTACAGAACTAAGTGGGTTAGTGAGGGGGTAGCTGAGAACTGGTACCTGGCTAGCAGCAATTAGGCTCTGAGGAGGGAGCAGAGAAAAACCCAAGGATTGAGCCAGGACCAGGTCCATAAAGTTGCCCGCAGCACCTGTATCTACCAACACTGTAGCCTTTAGCTTGGCGGGATTTGGTATAAAAGGTTGCAGTAAAAAGGAAATAGGAAAGATCTTCTTTATTCTGCAGGGTCAGAATGGATGCGGCAGGATCACAGGAGGAAACCTCAGGGATGGCAGCCAAAGCTGCAAAAACCGGGAGGGATCCAGTAGAGGTGGGCCAGTTGGGAGCCTGACGGGGGCAGCACATCACATTGATGGCAGGAGCCTTGGGAGGCTTGGCCGCGGGGGGCTTGGCCTGGTTGGGCTTAGAAGCTGGGAGGTGGGCCAGTACACCAGACTTGGGCAGGTAGGCAGGCTTAGCTCCAAGCTTGCAGACCAACGCAAACGCCTTCTTGAGGGAGGTAGGTGCCAGATTCCACACACTCTTGTCAGCTGAAGCAGCATCCAAGGAGTTGCGGAACATGGCCACTGCCATCTCGGTGGGAAGATCCAGGGAGGCAGCCTTCACTGCAAAGCATTCCACATGGGAAGCTAGGTCAGGAGCAAGACCCTTAGAACAAAGGGTCTCAAATATAACCAAGGCCTTGGAACCTGGGGCAGCCACTGCTGAGGAGACCAGTTTAAGGAGGGTGGAAGTAACCCCAAGCTCCTGGTTTTGACAAAGGAGAGTGCACACCCAGAGGCGGGCATCTCTGTCAAGATCATCCAAGAGGACCACTGATCTTTGAGCGTCAGAGATGGGAGTGTCTGCGGACGCAGAGTCTGCAGAGAGGTGGAGCTGCAACTCACCAAGGGCGTCCAATCCCTTCTTACGGATGGCCACGGAGGGGGGAGTGCAGGGTGACACCAGGGTAATGTTCACCAATGATGCAGCCAAGGAAGCTGTGGAGGGAGAGGCAGACTTCTTGGTGAGGCACAACTTGAAGGAAGAAAGAAGTGACCACACAGCCTACACCAAGAGAAACCCAGCAAGGAGGGATCCTAAGCTGGCATGGATAAGGGCAAGAAGCAAGCTCCACACCCAGTAGCAAAAGGCTTCAAAGGCAGAAGAAATGGGCTTGTCAATTATGTGAGAGAGGGGGGCTAAACTAACTAAGTTTGGCTCCCATCCTGGCAAAACAAACCACCAGGATGCCGTCCAGTGGAGGACTGGAACAGCCACTCAAAGGGGGGACCACAGGGAGGCCACAGGGGACAACTGAGGGAAATAGGCGTGCAGTGTCATCAGCGCCAAACTGGTGAGCAGCCAGGGGGTACAGGCAGGGGCGGAAGGGGACATCACAGAAGCGCGCAAAGGTACCAAGTTACTCTTATCTAGGTCAGGAGGGGGGACATTGACACCTTCTTGCCCACAGGAGCAGGAGAGGCATAGCCATCATCATCTAAATCCAGATAATCACATGTCAGGCTTTTCACCACGGCCTCCCAATAATAAAGGAGACTACCAGGCAAACTCAGGAGGCTAGAGGGGGCCTCACTTGCAAGCCACGCAGAAAAGGAGATTTTAGACCACAGGTATGGTGAGGTAGACCACAGAAGGAGCAAGAAGGGAGCCAAAGAAAATGCAATAAATTTTATGACTGGGAGTATCATATTTGTAGTCTTCACATAATATGGGGAAATTTGGTGAGATTTTTATAATCACAAGCAATAAAAATGGGACCAACCAAGGCAGCCACAAGCAAGGAGGCAATAGAAGCAACAAAGTAGGTTTGGAGAGCTTGGCGCTGTGCTTGGGTGTCTTTAAAGCAATTGGGGACAAAAGTGGGTTTGAAATCAAAGTGTTTATAGAGAAAATCAAAAACAAAGTAGGTTTTTATATTGATTTTTACTAAAAAAACTTAGGTTTGAGCGTAAATCTTTAAAGCAAAAGCAAAAACCAAAACCTCTATACACTGGGGTCAGTTTCAAGGGTCCCAGAAGAGGGACTGGGTTTGAAATGGGGGGTTTAAAGGTAAGGGATAAAGCGACAACTAACACTTTAAAATTCTAGATGATGGGGACTCAAACAGAAGTCCAACCAAAACAATAAAATTTAAAATTAAGTGTATCAAACTCCAAAACTTTAATAAATTGAAAATTGACAAGCAGGGGACTCAAAGTTTCCTGGCCTTGTTAAAAGGGATGGATTTGGTAGATATTAGTCACATGATCTCAAATGTAGTATCTGATTGGCCATAGGAGAAATTTTGCTGGCCAGGGCCAGGGGAACTGGAGAGTTTCAATGTAATTTCTGCAACCCCCCTGATTGGCTGGAAGGCAATTCAACCATTTCAGATTTAGTTGACTTAGTGGTTGTTGATGTGGTCCCATTTGATTGTGCATTCCTGATTGTCTTTAAAAGTGGACAATACCAAGCTAATAAATAGTCCAAATTAACTAGTGTTTCTTCCCAAGCCAAAGCAACTAGAGCCAGGGGTCCTGCGGGGTATGCCAACACAAATCTTTCATCCACTGTGTGAGCTAAATCCTTGAGTGAATTTAGTGGTTTTGCTGGACTTTGTGCGGTCTTTTTTGTGCAACAAGGAAATACAGTCCTATCCAAAGCCAAAGGGGGCAGTGAATTTACACCAATAGCACCTACCTCATCAAGGGAATTGGGGCACAAACCAAGCTGAAATGTATGCATCATGACCAACTCCGCCTATGCAAAGCCAGAACAGCCCAACAAAATTCCAGACTCCCTGTCCCCAACGCCAAACTGGATCAATATCAAGCACGCATCCCTGACTCTCTGAAGAAAATTCCCAAGGCTCTGCCTTCCAGCACCCCAGGGAGAGATGTTGCAACATCTTCAACTAATCCCTCTCAAGGAATTAAAACCCCGAGTAGTTCACTAAATGAGTCACCAAATGGCTCACCAAAAAATCAATAAGTCAGTGGCACTCCTATCATTAAACCATATATTACAGGATCACACAATTCAGATCCTAAGAGGAACACAACTTTAATAAGCCTTGTGACTTAAGAGAAACATTACTCAGATAAGCCCCATGACCTCCATGACGTACATGGGCAGTATGTGGCTTTTCATGATACTATATAATATTCTATATTCACATCAAATAAAGTATCATTCTTCTCTTAATTTTTCCCTTTATTTTGTTCATTATACTTCCCAGAATTATAATCTTGACAATAGAATTTATTATAAAAAGTTTCAACAATCCAGAATGTCCACATTTTGCTTGTCATCAATCAACCAGGTGGATTTAAGCAGATAGAAGCAGTGCAGATAAGCCTAAATTACTATTTTTTTTGGAATTTTTTTATTGGGAAGCAAATTTTTTGGGGGTGTTGGGAATTTTGGCCAAGCAATGATGCCAATTATGACGGAGCTCACGGATTGGGATTGCTACAACCAAATCCATAAATTAGTAGTACAAAATACAATGATACTAATTATGACGGAGCTTGCAGATATGAATTGCAGCTACCAAATAACATAAATTGGTAGTATAAGCTACATGCAAATTGGATTAGCAGTAGTCTGCTGACCTAAGCCTAATACTAGCCAATAACAAGCGCCGCCGCGGCAATTAATGACACATGATTTGCCGCTGCGGCACTTAATAAATACACAAAGCGCCGCGGCGCCGCCTAGCTATTGGATTAAGCGCCTAGGCGCCAAACTACTTTTTTGTCAAGATCCGCCGCGCCAACTAAAACTTATTGCAAGCGCCGCCTGGCAAATATTACAGGTGCCACAGCACCGCCTTACCTTTACATTGAGCGCCAAGGCGCAGGGTTCAATTCCCCATAGTCTTGAATTCCCTTAATTGTCACATTAATAAGCATTAAGCTGCAATACACTAAGAAAGCAGGAAATGATCCTGAAGTACTAAATTATTCCACGCCAGCAAGGATCACCTGTGCTGGGTGAAGATGAAGATATTCTATTGGTTGACATGCAAGAAGCGCCAAACCTAGATTAACAATTACCCAAATTAGGGGCATGTTAGAATGTCCTAGAAGATATTGCTAGCAGCTCAGGGATTACCCTTGTAGTAGGTATAAGAAGAATTAATAATTTACAATAAAATAAATCTTGAATCTTTGAACTATCTTTATTTTTATCCTTAATCTGGTTGACCTTTATCCTAATCCTTAAGTGCTCCTGCGCAATTAGAAGCCATTGCTGGGCAATAATCATGGTCCTGCTCAATCCTGGCTCTTCTGCTACAATACTACTCATATCCTCACATATGACTGTATTCTGGAAAATGTCCTGTGCCCTATAATCTCTAATAATTGTTGCGCTGCCATACAAAAAGCGCAACAGGGAGGGCAAGGGGAATCACCATCTGGCGTTGCCCAGGAAGATAAGCCAGAATTACTATACAACAACCTAATGGGAATATTACCAGTGGGGAAGTTGGCAGCTTAACTCTTTTATAAATTGAGGTAACAGCTTACTGGCTTTACATAAAAATGGTAAAATATCATATCCCTACCCCAAAATATAATTTTAATAAAGAAATAAAGAGCTTTGATTGCTTTTTATTTTATTATATGGACAAAATAACACCAGAAATGGTTAATGTTTGTTGGCTTGCTCAACTTTAATCAAGTGTATTAGGAAAAACATGGTAGATTTTCAAAAAATGTCAACAGTGTAGGTGCTGTCCTTGATAATTTCTACAATTTTCTTAACTGCCAGAATGAATTCAGCACAATTTTGCTTTTTGTCTTTCATAACCTCTACACTTTTCACTCCTCACACACATTTTTTTACTTTTCACAATGGAATCATCTTTATTTTTAATAAATTTTATCTTTAACTTAACCCTTTCATATCTTTGGATCTTTAAAGTAAATTTTATCTCTAACTTCAATCTTTTGCATATGTATTTTAACCTTTAGCTTATTATTTTAAACTTTAATAAAACATACCCTTTTACCAAGTTTTCTATTTGTACACAACCAACAAAAGCCTTTTAAGCCTATAATTTATATAGGATGGTTTTTATAGTTTTTTTACTGTTGTAATTGTATTTCTTTATTTTGGAGCCTTTTAATTATTAGCTCTAGGACAAGGATACTTCTAAACAGCCAAAAGGCACCAAGCGTCCTTCCAAGGCTCTCAAACCCCCAAGAAGAAGACAACCTCCTCCAAAAAGGCTGCACCCAAGACTCTTCCCAGAAAGAAGCCCTCCCCTGAGAGAGCCCAGCTCACTTTACTGGGGGTGAGGAATCAGATGGTTCAAATACTGGTCACAGTTTCTACAACTCAGCTTCAGATGAGGAGCCAACCAAGAAGTGGTGCTCCATCAAAAAGTCCCCTCTCAAGGGTAAGTCTCCCACACATGATAGCACCATGACAAGCCCCCTTCCCCCCTCTACCAATTGCCCCAATTACAGCTTCTCTGGGGATGATTCAAAGCCCCACCCAACTACTTCCCTGGCTTCTGCCATGCTCCTGCTGGTCCTTGGGACCCTCTTGTGGCCTACATCATTTGTAATGTTGATGGGAAGTTTAAGGTTCCTTCCTCCCTATCAAATATTTTTGCTCTTATGAGTGTTAAGGGTGGGCCATCCATAGTGGCCAATGGTTATATTTTCTCTTATATTAATGCCAACCAGGGCTTAAAGAGCCACCACTATACCTGTGAGGACCGCTCTTGCCCAGTTTGACTCAAAAATGAGCACTGGAGTAAGCTAAAGACAATAAATGATGAGCACACCTGCATAATTCCCAACACCATCATCTTCTGTCTCCTGAAGTGATATCTGGTGCAGAGCATGTCTACCTCTAAGGATCAAACTGTCACCCTTCTATCTATGCTTAAGTTTAAGCACCTCTCCACCACTAATCTGAAGAGGGTGTCAACCCAAAATAATTTGGTCAAGTTTGTGAGCAATAGGCGTCAAGTCTCTAACCCCTTGGCCAATAGTGCTGCAAACATTAAAGGCCTGATCCTATCAGATGCCCCCAAAACTGCAGAGGATGAAGAGATGTTCCTGCTTCATGGCAATAGGAAGGGAGTGGAGGATATAACTATAGCCTACATCACAAAGAAAAACCTAGAGCAGCTAAAAACTGCTACCTATTGGCTGTGCAAAAGCACCTTTTCTTCTCTCCTACTATTTCAAGCATCTTTGGGTACTGTATGGGCAGTTAAACACCCAGATTGTTCCTCCCATTTTCTTTATCATGCCTGGTAAAAAGACAGAGGTCTACACCAAGGCTTTCAAAATTGTCAGAGATTCTCTAAGCTCTCTCCCCACCAATAACTTTCCCCCACAGCCACCAGAGCAAACCCTTCCTCTGCTGAGAAGGATGAGTCTGCCCTAGCCGCTGAGCAGCTAGCTCCAGTGCACTTCCTTGGGCCAAAGGTTATCATTGATGACTTTGAGCAAGCTCAGTTCAGAGCTTTTGAGGCCACCTTCAATGGATAAGTTCAGGGCTTTTCCTTTATTTTTAGTCAGACTCTCCTAAAAAACGTTAACAGTAAGAAGGAGCTCTTTTTCAAGTACCTCAACAATGGCAAAGGAAATAGCCAATTTGCCATGACTCAGCTTGCTGCCTTGGTCTTTGTAAAGCCTGAGCACACTGGGCTTGACTTTGAGACCATCCAAGTGGATGCTTACGTGAAGAAGCACTCTGCCATCTTCAAGGGATACCTTGAGTACTTTGAGAAGCAGTGAGTTGGCTAGAAGGTGACTTCCAGGAGAGAAAAGATCAGGACCACTGCCCCTTGGAATTGTTAGAGCGCCTGCATCAATGGGGAGATGAAGTCCACCTCCAGCCTTGAGGTTTGGCACAAACTTTGAAGACAAAGTTTGGGGTCAACCCCAAGTTCAAAAAGTTCTTTGCCAAGCTGCAGGAGGAGCAAGCAAGAACTGTCTCCAAGTTCTGGGACCTGGCCAACAGAGTGGCCCCAAAAAGAAAAAGTGCAAGGATCAGGACTATTAGGAGGATGCCCAGAAGGTGAAGAAGAAGTACAAGGTGGCAGAAATAAAAAAGTACCTTGAGAACGTTGCCACTGCTCTTGCAAGTAGCTTCAATTATCCCACTAAACCTTTCTTTGCTTTGCCTTTATGGTTTTCACTTTTAAATTTTATGTTTATTTATTTTTTAGATATTAAAAATATTTTTAGGTATAAATAGTAAGTTTCAGGTATAGTTTTAAGGTGGTGGTATAAGAAATATGTTATATTTTTTAATTTATCTGTGAAGAGTGTCTTTTACATATCAAAATGAAAAAATTGCTTATATCTCCTTAATCTTATTAGTTATGGTATTTTTATTACATTTTTGAGTTCTCTGGGGTCATTTTAGCATAATATATTAGCTTTAATTATTTTATTCATTAAAATTGATAGTGTAAAGTGCTACATTATTTAAAAAAGTGTTGAAATCCAGAAGACAACATTATTAAAAACCGGATTCACACTTTACTATAGTATTGACATAGTGTCAGGATTGACAATTCTTTTCCCCTTGAAACCCAGGCCCAAGGGCGGGATTCAAACCCTGACCCTGAATCTCTGCAAGGCCGCCAGCCCTAAGGACCAAGGGGCCGCCTGCCTGCATTTTCCTGAGGTCAAGCCCCTGCAAGCTGAAGCCAAGAATGATGACCCAAATGATGAAGCAAGCCAAACCAAAGGAATCATCACACCAATGAGGGAACAATCAAGGCACCTAATGGAAGCAACAGAATTCCAACCATTAGCTTCATGAGTTTAAAGGCTACACCAGCCGTCAATCAAAAGTCACCCCCAGGAGAAGGCACAGGCCTACAGCCTGACCTCATGATCACAACTCTAGAGCAAGATAATCAAGTAGCCAATTTGAGTTTTTGACCAATAAAAAACTTGCAGCCAAGTGCCATTTTGCCGCCTTTAAACCCAAGCACCCAGATTCCCTGGAACCACATTTCTCAATGCTCTGAAGAAACCCCCATGGAAAATTTTAAGTTTGGAAGTGGGGTGCTATATAGACTCAAGGACCCTGCGCTCCAAACTTATTGCCATTTTTGAATAAAAGTTTTGTTATTTTGACTTACACATCTACTGTCTTATTTTGTCTTTGACATCTATCAAATCAGTACAAGATCTTCTGGCCCTCCTTCCCCTCTGCCTGCAGTTTCCTGTCCTAAAGGTGTTTCCTTTGGTCCTGTCTACTTCACAGAGTACTCTCTGAAACCTGAATATAAATATTAAACCCCAGAAAAGATCCTCAAACTAGATCCCTTGGCCTGCATGCAATCTGAGGTTAGATACAGTAGTCAAGGCCCCTGGGTATTCTCAACAACCAAGTTGTTTAGAGGAAAATTCAACTACCTGCCCGCCTACAAACTCTGTGTGGAACCACCTGTGACCCCCAAGCCAATGCCTGCCTTCTCACTCAAGCTCACAACCAATCACACTGACAAGCTGTTCAGGATTGTGTACATCACCCTCACAGGGGTAATTGACACTATAATCCTGGCTGCTGGCCTGTGGTCCTGGGTGGGGAAGTTCTTCTCCTACCTCTTTAGGTTATCTCCTCTCTTGTGGTGAGCTTTACCTGCAAAAAAACCGGCCCAAGTGAACCCCAAAACCAACAGGCTGGCTGCCCAAGACTGGATCCCTGACACATAGTCACCTCAACATGGCCACTGTCAACATGAGCGCTGTTGCTGCTAAGTTCTACAAAAATTCTGAATAACTTATTCCTATGTGCCTTGATAGTCAGCCAATTAATTTAAAAGGCTGATATATTCCTCATATTAATATTCTTCTATTTTTTTATTTCAAACCTATATATTTTATTTTATTATGTTTAAATTTTATGGTGTTCATTTTGTATTTAAAATTTGACAAGCACACAATCAAAAAATGCGGCAGCATTAACACAGAGGTTTAATTTTTGTATTTGTAAGGTCTTGCCCATAGTGGTACAAGGTTATAAACTAAAGTGTGTAAAGCATTAGGGTTAATATTCAGAAGGTATAAAAAGGTAGGTACTTTCTGTAATATAATTTTACAGAATCCTGCTAAGAACTTACACTGGGTTACAAAAGGAGTGATAGAGTTTAAGAACCCTAAACAAAGAAGATAAAACAAGATATTTAACAGTGAATAATTAGTAACTAATGGAATGTTGATATTGGGATAATCTCCATTAGCAAACTGGTACATATAACTATTAAAAGATTCCTTAAGGGAAAATAATGGATACAAAAAGCCTAAGGCTTATTATTTTACAACCTCCATTTATTTAACTAAGGAAAAAATAAAAGAAGAAAACTTAGAATGGATTACTAAAAATTGAAATTTCTAAAATTGAAGATATGAAGGTTAAAAATTGATAAAGATTGAAGGTAAAAAATCACTTAGAATTTCTTCTTAAAGCCTACTCTTCACAAGCTCTTTGTTATATGGGTGTGTTATTCTCAGTTATAATGATAGACAGAAGAAAAACTGCCAAGAAAGGGAGCAACTGGAGAAAACCTGTGTAAGAACCTGGGGGAGAAAGAGAACTGAAGCATAGAGCAGCTGAAGATTGGCAATGTAAGCTGGAGAAGAGCAAGCAACTACGTAACAAGAGTTTCAAAAAGGTAATTTGAATTTGAGAATCTTCTAACCTAAATTAGAAAATATAAGCTATTGAAAAGCAAAAAAAAAGATGGAGACAACAACAACAACTTGAACGTGAATCAACAAAAAACAAGGTAATTATATTAAAATACTTAAATATTACCTTTAATTTAAATTCCAATCTTTAAAAATATAGAAGGAATAATCAAGCAAAAACAAAAAAGCATAATTAATTTAAAGAGCCTGCCCTTTGGGGCAGGGCAAGACAGTATTTCAAATTAAATCTTTTTATTATAGACTATGGTGGCTATCCCAAACACTTGATCACAAATTAATGTATATGTGGTCATATCACTCCCTTTAAATAGATATATAAGATAAATAAAAAAGTAAAGAGATGAGTTCTTGAAAAAATGATGATTTTGTATTAATATATATTACTATAACTGTATAAATGCCTGTTTTAAGATATTTTTGTTTAGTAATATATTGGTATAATAAAAGTTGTTTAGAAATTAATTATTACAAAAAATAAAAATTAAAAAGTTTAATATATAATAAGGGGAATAGGTTTATTTATGTGCACTTGTGATGGGTTCTTTGATATGAAACCACTTGGAAATGGAGGTGATGCACAACCTCCACCACTACACTGTAGACAGTGAATGCACATGGTTGAATATTCTTGCCTGCTAGTGAAAGGGAGGATTTTTAGGTGAGATGTAAATTCACTGTCACCTTTGGCTTTGGATCACACTATTTTCCCCTGCCGCATAAAAGAAAGGCCCAAAAATATCAGCTAAACTGTCAGGATACCGCATCCCAGGGGAGGGACTGTTAGCCTCAGCTGCCAACTTGCTTGGTTGGGTGGAGGGTAGAGCCCACTATAGGAGTGGTGCTAAATTGATGAGATAAGATGCTGATTGTCCTACTAAGGCCCAGGGTCCAGCAGCGGGTACCATAGTGTCAACTAACCCAGCCAAGATGATGTAGGCTATGCCTGCATATTGGTTGGCAGTGGGAGAAGATGATCCAGGGCTGGGGGGCAGGCAGTCAGGTTTGAGTGTTAGGGGCGCTTCCATATCTATCTGATAGGCAGGAAGATAGTTATACTTCTCACAGAATATGATGGCAGGGTGCTTGTACCAGGCTCCTTTGTGGGAAGCTGTGTGGGGGATAAACTGTTGGGCCAGGGGATCTGGGCGGAGGGTCTCTTTCACAATCAACTCCTAATACTCTGGCTTAAGGGGATAGTCAGAGAAATGCAGCAGACCAAAAGGTGCTCCAGGAAGACAATAAAATGCAGGCTGGGTTTTGGGGGCTTCCTCAGGAATGTGGGCTGTCTGCCCAAAAATTTTGGTTGGAACAGTGGTAAAATGTAAAACAACCAAGACAAAATAGGGAATAAAAAGGTAGAACCAAGATCCCATAATCTTATTTATTTCAGAATGGCAATACCATTTTGTCAAAACTTTACGGGGTTTAAATACCTTTAGAAATGCTAAGTTTGGAATCTAGCCCATCACCTGATAGCTGAGTTTGCTCAGTTTCCTCCAGGCCAAGAGTTCCAGCCACATTCTGATCCTTCTGGCCCGTCATATCATCTGCTGGAATGACTTCCATCTGACGGTCCAAGAATAATGTCTTCATGGCTTCATCACTGCCACTGGTGTTCCCATCATTCTGGACTAAGTGACCTTCAGGAACCTTAAGCTGGGACAACCTTTTCTCTGTAAGCTGCACATCTTCAGGAGTAGCTTTGGGGTCACTACATGACTGGGGGTCACATGGCCTAGCGGCCCAGGTTTCTAGCCAATTATCTGAATTCCCTTTGGATTCTGATTTTTTGTGCTGAGCAGCAAACCCCTTTTTGGACAGCCTGTCAATTATGTCTTGAATGTCACCATATTGGTTTAGCGCTTCCAGCAATCCAGCTTGTCCTTGCAAATTTGTGGTCAGGCGGGCCTGCTAATTTCAATGATTAATTGGATTTGAACCAATGCCTGTTTCAGCACTTCCACCGGCTAACTGTGAAAAACACAGGCGGGCAGCCCAAGGGCCCGCAAGATCCCCATAACCCTCAGAATCAGGTTCTGAGTTTGATTCTCCTAGTTGGAGTTTCCCACTTATTTTGGGAGAAATTTCATTCATGACATAAACCACTTAACTCCTTAGGGGATTTGGCACATACAGTTGACAAGAGATTTGTGCTGGCCTACCCTGCAGATCCACCATCTTTGGTTGCTCCCTCCTGGGAAGAAATGTTGATCAATTTGGACTGCTTGTTGGCATGGTGCTGCCCACTTTTAAAAACCATTAGATCTAACCAATCAAGTGGTACCACATCAAAGCTCAAAAACCCAAATGAATCCCAAATGCCAGGTAATTCCTCTATCCAATCAGATAACACCGCGGAAATTAAGGTGAAACCTTCCAGTCTCCCTGGTTTTGTCCTGCAAAATTTCTCCACCAGCCAATTGGATTCAAGTCTGGTGGTCATGTGACTCACTTCCCTTGCAACACACTCCCTTTTACACAGCAAAGGGAATTTTAGTCCCCTGCTTGTCTATTTTTAATATCATTAAAGTTTGGTTAGTTACACTCTATTTTATAGTTATATTTGCCTGGTGCCCTTTTTGGAGTTCTTGCTATCTATATTAAAAATTACCAGTTGCTCTATCAAACCTTACCTTGTACTGCCCTGTTTTGAACCTGGCATCTCTTCTGTCACTTTCAGCAGAAGATTTAGCATATAATTGGTGTCCAGTTATGCTTTTGCTTTTGAAAACAGCTTTTGAACCTAAATTTTTAGTTAATATTCAATATTAAATCTACTTTTACTTTGAATTTTTCTTTATTACTCTTGATTTTGAACCTGCCTTTTGTTTTCCAACCCGCCAAGCCGTTTGAGACCATCTCTTACGCCTCTCAGAAAGCATCTTGCTGCTTCCTGCCGGTTTCTACTTGTAGTCACACCCACTAAATAAAAACTCTATTAGTTTCAGGGACAAACAACCCACTCAAAAATTCAGAATTTTCTTGTAATTGCAACCATGATCCTCCCTGTCTTAAAATTTGTGGTGTTTTCCTTGGCTCCATTTTTACTGCTCCTGTGGTTGACATGCTAGATTTGTGGTCTAAAATCTCCTCCTATGAACAACTTGTGGGTGACAATCCTTCTAGCCTCTTGAATCTCCCCAGTAGTCTTCTATTCTCTGGAGAAATCATAGTCAAGAGCTTGACCTGCAACAACCTTGATTTTGAATTTTTTGACTATGCCTTGCCCAATCCCATGGGTGAAGAAATGTTGACGTCCTCCCTACCCAGCCTGGAGAAGAGCAACTTGGTGCCTCTCCAGGTCCCTGTGATGCCCCCTCTCACTCCCATCCGTATGCCTTGGTTGCTCACCAGTCTGATACTAATGGGATTTAATACCTACTTCCCTCAGCTGTCCCCTGTGTCCTCTCTGTGGTCCCCCCTCCAAGCGGCTGTTCCAGTCCTCCACTGGGCAGCATCCTGGTGGTTTGTTTTCCTGGGATGGGAGCCAAACTTAGTTAGTTTAGCCCCCCTCTCTTTCATGGGAATTCAGCAGCAGCTTATCTGGTGGGGCTGCAAATCTGTATATCCCAGCCAGGGCCAGGGTGTTCTAGATCATATGGTCCAACAAGTTGTATTCTGAGGCAACCTTCTTGCTGTCTAGGGAGAGCCTGGCCTCATTGATCCCAAGTTGACTACATCCATGTCTTTGATGTTGGCACCCATCCCAAAGTAGAATAAGAAAACAAGGTAGACCATGAGATGAAGCCTTTGCCCATCAAAGGGCTCTGTGCTCTCACTTAGTTTATTGTACACCATGCTAAGATTCTTTTTATACTTGACCTTAACAAATGTGGTCTATATGACCAGAGGCACCCCTGTCTTGTCCTAGCTCAAAGCCAGCCCAAAGTTTGTCAGGAGGATTTTAGTCTTTTTAACAGCTGTTGAAAGATCAACAGCTTTTTTTGAAACTGTGTTCCCAAAGTTTTCAAGAAGATAAGAATTTTATACTTTACTGAGAAGCAGGAGCAAGAGACCCTGTGAGCCTGGCCCATCTCTGGTATATTCTTGAATGATAGCTTTACTGAGACGTCCTAAACAAGCTTGATTAATTTTACACAGTAAACTACACCAAGGGCCTCTAGGGTCCAGGTGGACCATTTGGTTATCCTTATAGGCTTTGACAGCCAATTTAGATGCCACATTGCTATGTATGAGTTTTTCAGTGCTTTAATGACATGAAAAAGCTGCCATTTATCTTTAAGCTTGCTTACAATAAGAGACAACAGAGCCAGCTGCCTAGCCAAATGGCTGGCATAGTTGGCGTAGAACATTTCAGGGATATAAGGGACCAGGACTTTTTGCACAGCACCAAAAATAATTTCTATAAAAATAGGTAATAATTCATATTTTTATTATCTATCTTCTTCACACACTTTCTTTCTGGGGGCCTCTGCTGGGCAGGCCATCTTTGGCACAAATAACAGCACAGGAATCTTGATTTTCTACTTTCAGGTGTGCTTTTTTTGGCTCAGGATGTTCATATATATCTGGTTTGTCTACCAATACAGAAGGCACAAAAAGATTATAGGCCTTGGACTCTAATCCCTCTATCACAGTCTTTTGTATGTTTAGATGACGCCCAATTGTCTTCTCAGATGTCTCAGGAATCTTGGCCAGCAGGGCTTTGTTGACACCTTGTTGAGCTTGTTGCCTTGAAGCAAACAGACTTGACTTTGAGTTTGATTTTTTACAACTCTCTTTGATATCTAAAAAGAAGATTAAAAATTCCTTTAATAGCTTTTTGAGTTCTCTCTTTGATTTTTTACTAACCTTTTCATATTTATTTATAGCTTTCACGCTAATAAACTTTGTTTTATTCTGATATTATTGCCTCTTTGTTTATCCTTGTTTGTTTTTGATATAATTACAATATTTCATCCTTTTGCTCATCTTGTATATGTTTTTAAGATTATCTATATGTGTTCTTTGCTTTGTGTTTTGCCATCCTTCAATAATCAATCTATTGTTTTGACTCTTTTAACAGCCTCTTGTGAAATGAGTAACAACATTTTGGTAATCAGCTAAATTTAAATTAAAAAATATATGTTTATTGTGTTTAGAGAAGATGTTGCTGACTCAAATTCAAAACCTGAATTATAAAATTTAAGCTAATCAGGAGCTGTGTGAAAAAGTGATTTTTGTAACTAAAGGGCCATGCTTTAATTCTTTGCTTCATGTGTGCTAATTCATCTGATTGAATGGTTGTTTTACCATTGTGTGTCATTGCTGCTGTGACAAACTTTCTGTGGACTAGTGCTCAATCAGCTGCTGGGTTAGCACTAATTCACAAACAATTTTTCACAGCAGCAATGTCATGCAATGGCAAAATAACCATCCAATCAGATTAAATTGTGCACATGAATCAAAAATTATCAAATGTCCCTTATTCACAACAATCATTTTCTTATATGACTTCTGATTAAATTAAAGTTTATTATTAAGATTTTGAATTTAGATTAGCAATAAATTCTTCTAAACAAAACATATAAATAATTATCTAATTTAAAAGTAGCTAATTACCAAAATGTTGTTAATTCTTTTACAAGAGGCTGTTAAAAGAACTAAAAATAACTATTTTCTGGATCTAGATACATGGCATAGTAAACATATGATGTTTTATGAAAATAAGTTGAACACAAGGAAACAAAAAAATAAAAGCACAGAGAAAATTAAAAAATTGAAACTATGGATAGTAAATAATATAAATTAAAACATTAGGTGGCAAAGAGTTTATTTGGGATGGGAAGAATGATGTATGTTGGTGAGAATAACACAAGAAAGAAGGCATATAGATTGTGCTATCTTGGAAGATCTGGGATTAAATGAGAGGGGCTGATGTGTGGGGGTTAGTGGTGGCAGGGGTTGAACCAAGCGGATTTTTGTGATGGCCAATAGATAAAACTTGTTATATTTCTTGTCTTTCATTGGTTCAATTGGCTGGTAGACAGCTGTGGCCTTGGGTGGGAGGCACTTTTCTTTACATGATTGACTGCACTTGTTCACATGGAAGATAATTGGGACAAACAAATCAGCCACTATCTGCAATTAAAAGAGAGAAGCATGGTCAAGGACACCATGATAAAAGTATTAAAAAAACAGTGGACAGCACTTTCAGAAAATGTACCCAGTATTAAATAACACAAAATTGACTAGATGGATGTCTGCATAGCCAGCTGGGTATTTGAAGCTTGGTGCTCACATCCTTGGATTATCTTGATGGCTGTGGCATATTTCTCTATCTGCTGGCTCAAGAAAATCTGTTATGGGGATTTAAACTCTCTCACAAGTCAAGTTATCCATTGAGAATCTGGTTATACTCATAAACATTGGTGTAATCAGGGTTTGTCTGATAATAGACATTAAATTTGGCCAAAAAGAAAGAAATGCTCCAATGAACTTCCCCTTCATGACCTTGTTTTTCCTTTGGTTCTATTGGCTTTTCTCTATTCCCCAAAATTTTTAAAAGTAATTGATTGTTTGTAACATGAGATGAACATACTGTTATTGGACAAACTTGTCAAGTATCAGATGAAAAGTGAAATTCTATATAAGGATCATATGGGTAATCCTTGCTGTCATCACATTGGTCCCTACTGAAATAGATCAACACCAATACCAAGGCATTTTCTGTACATTCAGGGCTTTACTATACACTCTAAAACACATATGTCATGGTGTACAAGTTGTTTCTGGACTTAGGTCAAGGGAAACTTAGGGTCATGCTGCATAAATTGAGAATATTTTGATATGATTTGTTGATCTGAAATTTGGATGCCTTCTTCTGCTTTCCTTGCCATCCCAGTTATGCTCCCCTTGTTCATTAAATTATTAGATTCCCAAATGATGGTAGCTTGGGTGGATTTCAATTGGTTGACAATTCAGTCTCAGGTCAGGTCACACTGGTTCAGTGCAACCATTTCCTGGAGAATTTGGGGTGTGAGTATTCTGTGTTTGAGGCACTGGGATGCAGGCGCTGAGGCCTGATTGGCTGTGGACAATCTAGTTAGATGTTGGCAAGCAGTTGTTCCAAACCAGGGATGCCATTCTGTTTGCCTTGTTAGTTGACGCCTTATGCTGGGTTTGGAAAGGGGCAGGAGCAGAGATAGATGCTTGGTGACTATTAAACAAGTCAAACTCATATGGGTCAGGGGACAGTACAGGCTGGGTTTCTTGTTATCTACATCAAAGATCTGGATGCAGACTAGGGACCAAAGTGCTGAATTGCACCTCTATTGAAGCTGTCTTTTCTTCTGCCTTATTCACTGGCACCATCTAAAAGCAATTGTTAAAAACTGTTTTGAAAATCAAGTAAAAAATCACATAATGAAGAAGTTTTAACTTTTATGAGCTTATTTTTATTGTGATCACAAGCTCAGATGTAAAAGATCTTGAAACCATCATACACAAATAAAGAGCCAAGAAAATCAATAAAACACAACTGTTATCAAATTAGATACCTATTGATTGGCTGCTAAACTGTTCTTTATCTATTTTAGATGCACGTAACACACATCTTGTGTGACTTCATTTTGTTTTGTGTTTGTGAAATCTCCCTTATAGGTTGCTATATTTTTGTTTTATTTTAGCCCTTCTGCTGATGCTTCATTTGAATTCTGATAGGATTATAATATATTCCTGAACAGCATAATCTATTTACCTTGTTGAACCAAGTCATTTAGTTTGTAGTTTTAACTACATCATTTAATGTTTGATAAAATATTGTATTTTGTGTTAGTGATATTTTGTTTATTGTTTTACATTCTGTCACTTCACCAGAAAAAGTTAAATCTTTTTAATTTTTAATCTTGCCCTGCTTAGTATTGCTTAAATCTGAGTCTATTTTGTTTAAATCTGAAGTAATTTTTCTTAGTGCCATAGCTTTGAAAACTACTGTATGCAAAAAAGCAATATACAAGTGCTTTAACTTGTGGCTAATGTAAAAGTGTATGTGTTAAGTAAGGTCTAAAAATCAACTACTTCCTGGAAAAGGGATAAAAATACATACGACCTAGAATTTTATAAAAAAAATCTTATTTTATTTTATTAATAGTATTTCAAACCCGCCGCTTTTTGAAAAAGCTTACCAAAAATATCTGTAAAGGATAAAAACTAATACATACATAGTTTTATTAATCTTTGAGTTAAATACTTTACTATTTACTGATTTCTATTATTGGTGCTCCAATTATTTGGATAACTAAATATAATATTTCTTAAAAAAATACAGAACTGTAAGAACTAATAGATATACAATATTTGAATGAGTTATTATTATTAAATTGAATTGATAAATAAAATTTGAAGCTCAAAATTTTTATTTTGAAGGTAGAAAAGAGCTCCTAGAAAAACAACCAATCAAAATGTGTGGATACAAACAATCTTGGGGTCAGGGCAAAGAGTGATCATCAAGAGGATCTAACAACCAGGTATTCTTGATTCCATGTGCCAGACTTCTATAAGATGTTAACAAGAAAAGCATTAATTGCACACCTTGAAACATATATCATGCTTGAAAAGTGTTTAAAACTTTTCTGGACCCCCTTGATGCCTTAGGCCAATCAGGTCTGGTGATAGCTGAGTTGTTAGCATAAAAAATATTGCCAAAATTTGATGAAGAGGAAGAGAGATTTGTCGGGGGCACTGAAGGAGGTGAGGTAGTATCATAGATTATGGATACTGGGGCAAAGAGTAAGGGGAAGGGGAAGGAGAATGTAGCAATGATACAAGCAGTATGAATTTTGGTGGAAACTGATGCAGTGATGGGGGATCCTCAAGTGGCATGTTCCTCATACTATCATGTAGTGTATGACACTGGCTTTGGATGGGATGCTAAAAAATGGCTATTGTATGATATGATTTAAAGAAAAAGACTTAACTAAGTAGGTTATCTGTTCAAGGAGAGTATATTGGAGACCAACACTGTTGTTAAGCTGCAGAAGCAACAGGAAGGGTGGTAGCTCACCGGCAGGTAAACTTTGACAACATGGTTTGCAGCTACAGAACCTGGCAGAAGTGGCACACTGCTCAAAGTGTTGCAGATGTGTGTTGCTAAGACGGCTCTTATAAACAGTTTCTGCAGATTCTGATGACAATTTCAAGATAAACAAATATCTCACTACAATAAAAAACATAATTTTTAAGTAATGCTTGGGTGGTTTTCAACTCCAAAGGGCTAGATACACTAAATATAAATCAAAATGTAAAATTATAAAAAATCTGATTTATTCTGATCGCAATGTCGGATTAACTTAGCCGAGGGAACACGTGATAAATGAATCATTTTGACGTTCTAGCTTTAAAGAGTGTAGGTTGGCCTCAGCTTTAGGAGCTCACTACATGATGGAGAAACCTTTGCAAGTGTTAGGAAATTACGAAGATCCTATTTGGCAAGCAATGAACCAAGTCGAATTACCAAGCTGTTTAAACCAATCTTCTTTTTTAATGTGCATATCAATGCTTTTATAAATCATCATTTGAATCTTGAGAATAATTTAAGGTGGCTTATCTGTGATTGATTGCCAGAATACTTGGAGCTTGGATTCTAATCCAATATCAAGTATATTATCTACATTAAAATAAAGTAGTGTAAATAGTTCAATAAAAGTTTTCTGAAATAAAATCCTCGAGGGCTTTTTAAAAAATTTGTTGTTAGTTAAGATCTACATACGCTTAAAACCTCTGAAGGCTGAATAATATAGTGAGGCAGTTAAATAGGTTTATGGCGACTCTCAAGGTTCCAAACTAGTAAAAAAGATTAACCAACTAAGTTTACACCAATTAGCACTCCAAAATTCAAAAAAAATTATACATCAGTGAAGAGATTTAGATAATTAACAGCCTAATGTAAAATCAATATAATTTAATTAAGTTAATTACTCATTCTTATAAAAATGCATATACAACATTTATATACAATAGTTCTATATCCTATTGAGATAGATAAAAATATACTGTCCTAAAGTAAAATCAGTTCGGACTGGGACAAAATTCAATTTTCTTTTATAAGATAGACTCTGTCAGGATAAGTATTCCTTAGTATTGTCTTAGCCCTACCTGAGTGAAATGGAAAAAGCCCCAGAAGAGAGAAATCTTCTTAAGCCCTGCCGGTGTACCATGTATCACTGAAGGCTCAGTTGATCTCAGAATCCTTAATATATTACAACTTGGCTTAATTGTTCTTACAGGCCTTTAATATATTACCCCTTCTCTTATGAGCGCTAAGCAATCACAAATACACTTGATTCACCAATTCCGAGACAATATCTATTTGGCTGCAATATTCCAGAAACTGCAAGCAAACTTCCAGGCCAGTAATAAAATAGTGTTTATATTGAGGTGCCAATTCACTAGTTAATTACCCAAGAAATTTGAATATTGATAGCAAATTATGTTGGTGCACCTCCGGTGCCACTGAAAATATTGAATAATCAAAAGTGCTTTCAATAAATGGAAGTAATGCACTAATAATAGGACAGTCAATTTACACTACTAACACTGTCACATTAATAGATTGCACATAATAGTAATCTAGATAGTACTGTTCACTGGATACTATAATTTTAAATCTCATACAGGTAATTGCAAAGATTGTTTTCTCAGGGAGTTGATACCAGCAGTATAGTGCTGTATTAATGCTGTGTTAGCAATTTTAAAGGGGAAAATATTTTGTAACAATATGATGTCTTCATTAGGTTATGGGAGACTACATATTTTTGTGATTTCTTTAGGAGAGACAAGTTACTTGCTGATCAATAATTTGGATGTGTAGTTTTAGCTTAATTCTACTAATTAGTTAAGCATTAAATTGTGTTTGCTCCCTGGGGGTTTGGATTACTATTGATTCAGTTTTTCTTGTTTGGCAAGTCAAGTTGACTTCTGCTTTTGACTATATTTTCCAAATTAATTAATTTGAGGGCCTATGAGTCATTTTTGAAAACTCCTGCTGGGAAATTGGCCTGCAGCTTTTACACTGGTGATGAAAAGATGGCCCAGGCAAGAGGTAGAAGTGCCAAATAATTATCCTAGCAAGTGAATGTTAGTCTTATAAATTTCCTTATATTAGACTAATAAAAAGCAGAAATAATAAAAAATATCAAACTTTTATACAACAGAATTTTTTACAGTAGATTATCAATCAAAGTGATTTGACTGAACCAATCATAGTTCAGTATTTAGATTGGGAAAAGCAAAAGTCCAATTTGAAAGGACATAAATAAAATTTAGATGATCTTTACTAGAGAATAGTATGGCTATATACTATATTGAGAAGCCATAAGTCTACCAGGGGATGGCAAAGTTGTAGGTTTAATTTAAAGTTTGGGTTGAGAATAACTTGAGCAGGGGATCAGTGTGCCAAAGTGGCAGCACCCCTAATTAGGAGATAGTGCTTGCAATTTGACATTGTGCTTAGATTAGCCATACTGTTTGTCACATCAGGGGCAACTAATTATTGCAACCAAGTTTCTCTCCTTGCCTGCTAATGTATCTTACAATACACAGAGGGTGCTTGATAAGTTGCCCCAAGATGTATTTAACAGCATGGATCAATCTGATGGCAATGTTGAGTTGCAGGCACTTTCTCTTAAGTAGGAACACTACCAATTTGACCTTGCTGATCCCTGCACAAGTTATCCTGCAGCCCAAACCCTATGTTAAACCTGCCACTGTGCCACACCCAGCGGCCCTGTGGATTTCCTATATAGTAGATTAAATACAGTATTTCTCAATAAACCACACCTTAATCTATTCATTCATGTCCTTCTATTAGACTGTTGTCTTCCCTTATCAAATACTGAACTATTGTTAGTTCTGTTGCAACATTGATAGCAAAAGTAGGTTGACAACCTATCTAAAAGAAAATATACCATCAAAAGGACAGAGTACAGGTTGTATGGCTACTCCTCATCAAGAAACCTTCCTTTCAATCCCCAAGGGAGACATTCTCAAAGGATTTTGTGAGGTTCCTCTACACCAGTCTTAAAGTGTGTCCTGGGTCATAGCCAGGGACCAGCTTGGACCAGTTGTAATTCTCTAGTAATAAATAATGCATCACAGAAATATGTATAGGGGTCAAAATAGGCTTTTATTCACTCTCAGAAGGAAGATTTCCTTAGAAACCTTCTGGTATATGGCCTGGGGGCCAGGGAAACAATATGGGTTTGCCAATACTTGGAGTCCTCCAACAATATCTTGGACTCCTTATACTTAGACTTGTGCTTCTGCTCTATGGTCTTGGACTCCTGCTCTTGGGTCTTAGCACATGCACTTTGCTCCAGCTCCAACCCTTTATCTCTAACCCAAGCTGCTTTGTCTTGGGCTTCTGCCCCTGTATCTTGGACTTATGCACCTTTATCTTGGGCTCTAAGCTCTCTGTGTAGTCCTTGTGGCCTTTGAAATCTACTGTGTGAGTCCCTAAAAAGCTCCAGATAGCTCTCCCTTTTAAATCTCCTTGTTTCAGTCCTGATTTCCTCTCATAACTCTTGTTTTTCAAAGCTTAACTATCCAAAATTTCCTTCTCTACAATATATTAAACTTTATAGCTTACTTTAGCCAATGAAAACCCTGACTTTTCTGCTTCATTTCCTCATTTTTTAGGCTTTAACTTTTCAGTTAAAGTCCTCAAAACACTGATCAAACAGGCTTTGACCTGCAGTCCATCAAACACTTGGATTCAATGGTTTTGCCAAACAGTTCAACTAAATGACTTGCTCTTGACCATGGTTTAAACCCAGCACTGTCTTTCTCCAGATAAACAACTGATCTGCATTTCAAACAGTTTTGCAGTAATTCCTGTCATGTTTTCTGGAAAAACGCAAGCACTTTTGCCTATGTTTTATTCAAGGGATATTCAATCCCTTTAATCTTCAACATTTCTCCAAGGTTCTCCTCATTTTCTAAACATTTTAGCACTTTGAACTTTCCTGTTTCTTGCCTATCACCTCTCCCAATCATCTTGGCAAAACTTCAACATTTGTCCCAACAGCTTCTCTGCCCTGTTTCTGGCCTCTTTTCACAGGATCACACTTGATTCTTTCTTAATAAATTCACAGTTTAAATAATGTAAATTATTTCTCTTTTTTCTTGTAATAACTGTGCTTTTTTAGCAGAGTTACAAGAGGAAAAATATCTGAGAACTAGATAATATTCTTTATTGAGAGAAAGTATTATATATTCATTGTGAATTGTGGATAACAGGAACATGATAGTGTTGATCACAGTAGGATATTGAAGGGGGTGGCTTGATCCTGGTAATGAGTCAAGCGCCAAAAAATATCCACTGTAAGGGATCAGCTTCTGTTCAAGTGGTTGGATTTGGAAATTTGAGTTGAATTCCTAACTTGGCTTTGAGTGGCTGGATAATTGGATTGCAGGTCACAAACTGCTTACTCAGAACGCTGCTGGAGGGTTGAGCCTGCTGTTTCATCATTATTTTTCTTACTTATATGATAATTACTTCATTATTTTTATTATATCTTTTGTCAGCATTAATTAAATCTTTTACTGCTTCTTTCTCCTAAACATCTACACTTTCAAGAGTCCAAAACAAGCATCCCAGCTCCTGTATCTACTCCTGCTAGCCCTTCTCAGCCAACTTTTAATTCTTCAGCTAGTTCTGCACCATGACCTTCAAGTCCTTCAGCCAATTCTTCACCATAATCTTCTAGCCCTTCAGCTAGTTCTTCCTCATCCATCAGCTAGTCCATCAGTGTCAGGAATGACAATTTGGATGCTCCTAAATCTCAAAATACAGAACCAGAGTCAAACCCTGGACAAAACCCTTTGCGGACCGCCAGACTCATAGGCTGGGAACACGGCAACCTGTTACTAATTAATGAAATTGCTACCAGCCTGCCAGGACCCAAACCCTTTTCTTTCCTGCAGGATTCCACAAGCAAACCACCAGTGCAAGAGGCCAAGAATTTCCCCAAGTTGCCAGTGCCTGACACCAGCAGTTTGCCTGGTGAAATAGGCAAATCTTCCCCTGGGAATTATTCCAAACTCTCCCAAAGTCCCAAGGAAGGCACTGAACCCAAAGAGGCACCCTACAACTAAATTGATAAACAGAAGGATTTGAAGTCTTCTCACCCCAAAGCAGCAAGTGGCAAGCCGCCAGTGCCAAGCGCCACACTGCCATCTGAGACACCTGATTCCAACCCGCCCAAGTCCAGAAAACCCAACCAAGAAGTGAAGCCTGGCAGTGAGGGATAAATACCTTCCAGGCCAAGACCAAAACCCCATTGTCATTTTTAAATAAAGCTTATGAGATATTGGTTTCCCCAATTCTTGCTGTATTTTATCCTTGTAATCTGTCAATTCACTCAAAGATCCTCTGGACCACCCGCCAATCTGCCAGCTATGTACTGCCCGCCAGGTGCCCCCTTTGGTCCCGTCCATTTCACAGAGTACCCCCTAAAGCCCAAGTACAGAGACTATACCACCAACAACTTATTATCCCGGGACCCCTTGGCCGGAGTCACAGAGAGAACCAGGTACAACCGAGAAGGCCCTTGGTACATTACTAAACCTGGCCTGTTCAGAGATAAATACAACTTCCTCCCTGCCTACCAAATAGACATGGAGCCTTCTGTCACCCCCAAACCAATTCCTGCCTCCGCCGCCAAGCTCCCACTGGACCATACCAACAAGCTTTTTGGAATTGTATATATAACCCTCACGGGAGTAATAGATACTATTGTCCCTGCTGCCAGTCTGTGGTTGTGGTTGGGCAAGTCAATGTCTTATCTCATTAAGTTAGCATCAATCCTTTGGTGGGCCCTGCCCACCCAGTCTGCAACCCGCCAGTTCCCAGACACTAGTGAGCCGGCCAGTCAGGGTTAGTTCCCTGACAATCAGTCAGTTCTTTCCTGTCCATCAACTGGTCCTTTTTAGGACATCAGCTAGTTCTCAATATGAACCACCTAGATGCAGCTGCACCATGAACCATCCTGGTTTTGATCCTCACTATGATCTTCCAGTTGCTCAACTAGTCTTTGCTGTGATCATATAGTCCGTCTTACTAGTCTGCGCTGTTGATCCTATACTATGAACCACTGTGGATCCATTGTCAGTTCCTTATACTAATACCTCAGACTCAGGCAATAAGTCTACAAGGCTACTGGCGTTTGACTGGGCCCTCACAAGTGTCCTCAACTTAGGCCATTTAATCACAGACAACACTCATGTCTGTGCAGTTGTCTCTACTCACTCAGGTGATTAAGTCTGAGATTTCAGTTGCAAAGTCTTTAACTTTACTTCCCAGAGGCCTGATCATACAAAGTTCTGCAGCTTCTTCCCTGAGTAACCACTCTGGTAACATCTCTGAGCATGCCCATGCCCCCTAAAAGAAGCTTTAGGACCTCCCCAAAGCCCCTAAGAAAACATACAAGACACCCTACCAGTCTGTTAGGTAAGGTGCTTGCTTGCAGACCTCCTGTAAGCAAACAAGCGCACATAGAGTCATCTTAGCTCCTCCCTTCCCTATCAGCCCACATTACCTTCCAGAGTCATCTCATTAACCAGCCCTGGTAGCCCGTGTTACCCAACAGGGCGGTACACTCCCCAACCCTAGTAGCCAAAATTCCCTGCTGGGTGGAGACACCTAACTAGCCCACAGCAGCCAAATTTCCCTGCTGGGCTATCACCTTCCTCACCCCTAGCAGCCAATTTTCCCTGCTGGTTGGAGACACCTAACCAGCCCCTAGAAGCCAAAGTTCCCTGCTGGGCTGGTCCATTGTTTGCCTCTAGTAGCCAATGTTACCTACTAGGCCTTTACCTTTCAAAAGCCACTAGAATTTCTCTTGGCCAGCATTAGCCCTGCCTGCAAAACCACCCAACATATGGACCATCACAGATATGTTATCTACCAAGACCAGCTGGTTCTTACAAGTGTGTAAAAATGCCTCCACCTGGGGCAGCGCAACGCAAGTGTCAGCCTACCTCAATCAGACCTTTTGCAATGCATGTTAAACCTTCAGCTTGAGCTGTTTGCAGGTGGTGTGAAAGGGACTGACATTGTTAGATGGCTCTATTCCACAGAAACCCGCATTTATATCTGCCAAGTGCCTGAACCCATGTGGGTTACCACTGCATCTGGGCGCCTTACAGGGCTGCTATAGTGTGGTTTACCAACTGGTCAAACCAAAGAGCAATATGTCATGTGGGCAACATTTAGGACGCTGGCAGATCCCTTTACAGTGAGATCTTTTCACCCATTGTAGTGGGAACTCCCTTCCTAGCCATAAAACAAACAGGATCTGTCCCTGAATAACTTCTGGCTTAGCAGCAAGCACTTGCTGTCACAACCAAAGCTGTAACCAATGATGTTGTAACATATTTGATTACTCCCTCTTGGAGATTAACTCACCAATTGAGTCACCAAATGGCTCACCAACTAGTCATTAAGTTGGTGGTACTAATATCATTTAACCATCTATTACGGAGCTCAAACATTCCAAATCCTAAACCAAACACAACTTGAACAATTCTTGTTACTTAAGAGGAACATTACTCAGATAAGCCCCATGACTGCCATGATATACATGAACAGTACATGGCTGCCCATGATAAGTTATTACCCTATATTCATATCCAATAAAGTATCATTATCTTCTTAATATTCACCTTCATCTTGTTTATTATACTTCCCAGAAGTATATACTCAACAATGGGAACACCATGTTGTGCACTCTCATAGTCAATGGACCCAAGTTCCATATTTGCAAATGGGTTCCTGTAGGGTGTTTTACCTCCATTCATTACTGCTATAAGGTCATTGTGGAGGCCAACAACCAAACTAAATGGGGTTCCACAGATTCAATGATTCACTCCCTCAGTCTCGTCCCGCACTTAGCAGTGCCCACAACCAGGTGGGCTGCCGCTAATCCTGTCAGTAGGAGAATGGGACTTGTTGTGTTTGGCTCCTGGGGACAACATCCAGGAGGACATGGCGGGAAATCTTTATAACAAAAGATTTGAGGTTTGAAGCTAGCATTAGGTTAGCCTTCATGGCAAAATTAAGTGCAAATACCTTAATTTCCTGGAAAACAAGATGAATAATTCCTTTTGGCAAAAAGAAAAGGAAAATGCTTGAAGAATATTAAAGCAAACACAAATGTGGATAAAATTGTCTTTATTAGGGGAAACAATTCTACTTAAATAGTAGACAGGGGTCAATGATCACTCATTAGATAGACAGAGTGGCATAGGGGGTCATCTTGGGTTGGTATCCTATCAGGATCAGTCAAGAATGGTATGACAATCTAGAATGGGTGGACATTGATGTCAACCCATTTATAGAAGGCAAGGAATATCCAAAGTTGAAAGCAAAACCAACCAAATTATGCACATACAATATTCAAAGGTTATATCAAAATAACATTAATGGTTCAATTCCTGACATCTCCACCCTCAAGATTGGACACAGGGAGCTGATATTTGCGGAGAAATTTAGAGTAAACTTGGGAAAAGGAATAGCCAGAGGATAGCAGCTTAACAGTATACTTTACACCCTTCTTGAAGATGACTTCACAAGGTAAAACCCAGAGAGAGTCTAGCTTATGGGATCTGCCTCTAGTACAATTCTGATAGTAGAAGACTAGGTCACCTAATTGGTACTCAGGAAGGAGGCTCTAGAAGCATTGTAAGGCAAGAGCTCTAAAGCCTTGACCTTATAGGCAGTTGAGTATGTCATTGCCTAAATGACAATGTTACAATTAGTCAAGTCCTTGACTTGGGTTTCAGGATTGGCAGACACAACAACTTCAATCAAAGGGGGTCCTAAGATTGAGGGAGTTGTGGCTTCACGCCCATACAACATGGCAAAGGGGCATTAACCAGTCACTTGGTGTCTACTGAGTCAATAAGAAAAGAGGGCAGCAGGGAGAACATATCCCAACTGGCGGCATCAGAGAGGGTGAGTTTCCTCATAATGGACACAAGGGAGGAGTTTTCTTGTTCAACAGTCCCATTAATCAACAGATTATATGGCGTAGAGAAGGATTGGTGATTACCCATAGCTTCTAAAATAGACATGATGCAGAAAGCATTAAAGTTGGTGCCATTATCAGAAAGAATGACTTGAGGGCATCTGTGGCAAAGTAAGATATCTTGCAACAAGAAATTTGCTATTGTCTTGGCAGTTATATCTCTGGTAGCTCTGGCTTCAACTCATTTACTAAAATGGTCTACAGCTACCAAGATTAAACAGCACCCAGAATTAGAACAAGAGAGAGGCCCAACAGCATCAATACTCACAGTGTGGAAGGCATGTTTAGGAAGGATGAGCTTGAACTGATGCTGAGAAGGTCAAGGTTGCTAAAGTTGACAAGAATGACAGGATGAGAGGACATCAGGGATTAAGAGGTGCATGTTTTCCCAGTAGAAGTTCTCGCACAACCAGTCATGAGTTTTTGCTATACCCTCATGCCCAGTATCAATGTGGGCTTTAGAATAATGGCTATTCTCATACTAGGGAAAACGTAGGGTAGGTAGGCATTGTTGACTTTCTTGAAGAGTTTCCTATCCCAAATCACAGTATCCTTTGATAAGGCATGAGCCAGTTGGATCTCTTCTGGTTCAGTGGTCTAGGAGTCAAGGTATTCTATTAACTCATATAATCAATCATCATCAGCAGGATGGATGGCCAATATAGACATTCTAGACAATCCATCAGTGTTCTGATGTTGCTCACCAGGACAGTATACCACAGTGAAATCATATCCTTGCAAGTGCAGGACCCAACATACCAATTGACCTTCAGGATCTTTTAGCTGCTGTAGCTACTTAAGGGATGAGTGAAGAGTGACTAAAGTAAAGTGGGTTGCATATATGTAGTGTCAAAACTTCTTCATAGCATTTAGAACAGCCAAGCATTCTTTTTATGTTACATTATAATTCTTCTAATGCTTGTTGAGAACTAGTGAAGAATAGGCCACAGGTCAATTTAAGCCCTCATCATCAAGCTGGGATAAGATTGCACCCAAAGCTACTTCACTGAAATTAGTGTATAGTATGAACTCCTTATCATAATCAGGGTAGACTAGGATGGGATCCTCTTTGATCTTTGTCTTCAGAGCCTCAAAGGATTGCTGTTGGCTGTCAGTCCATTCAAAGGGTACATTCTGGAGGAGCTGGACAAGGGGCTCACTCAGTTTACCAAAGTCAGGGATGGATTGTTGATAATATCCCATCATGCCAAGAAATGCTTGGACCTCACATAGATTTGAGAGGGGCAGCATCTTATCAATGGCTTCCATCTTAGTATTCATGGGGTGTATTCCAGTTTGGGTGACCTCATGGCCCAAAACTCAAGTTGCTATTTAAAGAAGGAACACTTTGAGAGTTTAAGCTTCAATCTAGCTTCTCAAATCTCAAGAAAGCTAGCCTTGAAATGGTCCAAACAGTCAGTGAATATAGAGCTGAACACCGTGATATTGTCAAGATATATGAGGACACATGAGAGCTTCAGGTCTTGTATAATGGAGTCCATAGCTCTTTGGAATGTAGCTGAGGCATTACAGAGTCCCTAAGGCATTTGTAGGTTTATAAAGACCTTCTGAGGTGATGAGAGGGGCCCTTTCTTGATCTTCTGGGGACAAGTCAACCTGCCAGTATCCTGATGCTAATTCCATACCAGAGAAGAATTTTGAGCCTTCTAATTGTCTATGGGCATCATGAATCCTGGGCAAAGAGTATGAGCTCTTCTTTGTGAGAGAGTTTAGGCAACAATAGTACATCAAAATACAGTGGCTTTCATCCTTCTTTTTAAGAATTAACAAGGGGGAAGCCCAAGGGCTCTGAGATGGAGCCAAGAGTCCAGCATCCAAGAGTTGTTTAAATTCTTTGGAAGCCTGGGCATCTTCTACCCTACTACAGCAGTAGGGCTTAGCACAGAAAGGAGGAGCATCACCTGTATTGATTTTTTGAATAACCTCTTTGCTAGACCATAGTTGTTGGTCCCAGAAGCAAGTTTGTTGATGAACTTATCCAGCAGTTCCAATACATCTTTCTGTTATATGGGTGATAGTTGCGGAAATTCAGTAGCAGTGAACAGGGAGAGAACTTGAGGGTCTTTTTCCAGTAGGTTAAAGTTGCTGAATCTTCCAAATAGGTAGGGAAAAGCCATCTTTTCTGCTCCCAATATGTGTACATGTCCCACAAGTTGGCCTCTAGAAACCTGCATAGGCAAAGAGGTCAGGTTGACTAGCAGCAGTTGTACAGGTTCCTTATGAGTTTGATCTAGAATCCCAGAGCACAACTGAGGCTCTTTGCAACTTAGAGATTCAGGAGAGTATAAATCTAAGAATGATTTTTAGGCAGCTCATACAATAATGAGAGTCAATGATCACCTGAGAGTCAGGGGGAATTGTTACAGCTGTAGGAGCAAGCAAAGGAATAATCTCTTCTGGTCAAGAAAGAGGAGGGGAACACACAGTGGAAGAGTGAGTTCTGTACTTGAGCAAGAATATACCTGTGGGGTAATTGAGCACACAAGTTTTAAGGTACTTGCCTGAGAAGCACAGAGGTTCTTTAAAAATTAATGAGACTTTGTACCCTAATAGAGATAGGTACCCATCTCAAAGATTTACAATCCTATTGTATTCTCAAAGGAACTGTGTACTAACTAGGAGGTCATAGCTTTTGCTCTCTAAAACAACAGCAGGAGATGTAATGAGAAGTTTTCCAAATCTCATAGGCAGATTAGAGTCTGCACCAATAGCTCAAGTCTGAGCCATACCTGCTGTTCCATATGGCTGAGTGTAGTTGAGGTTGGGAGCCAGCTTGAGCTTTTTCATCAACTTGGAAGATACAACATTGTGGGGAACCTGTGTCCAAGATGACCTTAATTTTAAGCTTCAGGATCAATACCTCTACACAGGTAGTATCCTTCCCAAAGGGGAGTAAGACAGCCAGAACGTCCTGTGATGCTTCTAGCTCTTTTTCCCATTTTGCTAACATGCATTTTAAGGCAGGAATTTCTTTATACACAGTCTTCAACGGGAGGAACACAGTCAAATTTTAGAAGAAGGCTTCAGCTAGCTCAGCAGCTACTTCTGAGGAGTCTACTAGAATAGGGGGTCAATGAGCTTGAGCTAGGTAAGGACAATCCACCATAGCCTTATTTTAGTTGGAGATGGGTAAGCTGTGGTTGTGGTTTTCCCTGAGCAAAGTTGTAGGGAACTGACACAGTCTTGGGAACAGCCCACACAGAGTAGCCATAACTATCTGATTCATCATATTTAGAATCTTCAGGTTCAAAATTGCTTAAAATATTGTGAAACAGGTGAAGGATACTGGGGCCAGAAAAAGGAGGAGATTCTTCATCAGAGGGAGGATCAGGAGAAGACAGGGGAGATTGGTCAGCAGATAGTGTCTCTACCTCTAAGCTGACCTCTCTTTTCCCGCCTATTCCTTTGAGTTGCAATCTTCTACTCAAGGTTTGGTACAGGTACACAATTGGTGTCTAATTTGACCACAGTTGTGACACCCTTGTCTCTTGGGCTGTCCACTTGAACCAAGGGTCACAATATGTAGGGTACAAGAGGTAGTCCCAGCGCTATTAGACTTATTCTCCCAAACCATAGTATTCCATGCATGAAAGCATGTCTTGCAGGAGGGTCTTGATGCTTTTCATGAAATTAAGAGATGCTTTATGTGCCTCAAAGTGTAGGCACAGGAACTGGTTCACCTTCAACACATTAGAGCATGTTGTGTATGCTTCCCAGGGAGTCCACTGGAAACTGGTAATGAGTTATTGTCCCTTTAATATCATGGTTGGCAAACTCAGCCAGAGTTTCTTTGGGTTTGAAAGTGATATGCATGAAATCATCTTTATTGACCTCCAAGCTTAGATCTCCTCCAAATTCCTCAATAAGAAGGTGTTTTATATCCTCCCAAGTGACAATGAAAAGGGAGTTTGGGGACAACAACTTCTTGACAAGTGGGGTGCATACAGGTAAGAATATGCTCTTTCTTAAGCTTTTCAGTAGCCCTACACATTGCAGTCTCATATTTTTTTGGAACAGCAGCAATGGTAGGGTTCTAGGGTTAAATATTTGTTTGAATGATGGTTTAAAATTGGGATCAATAGACAACAAGGTATATTGGCTGTTATCCCCCTGATTGAGAACAATAATGTGGGGATCACCCTCAAAATCAGATTCCACAGCTGGTTGTCTAGCCCAGAGAAACAAAGGCTCTTCTCAAAGGTGTCTAGAGTAGAGCTGTTTTGTCCACTAATATCCCTGACAGTAGTGGCAACAGTTCTAAGTTCATCAACAAAAATCTGTTGCACTGCCACAGTGCCCGCAATTCCATTGACATGAGTGGCTAAAGAGGTAGCTTGTGCTGACAAAGAGATCACCTGCTTATTCATTTATTTGGTCAAGCAAGTGAGGTTCTGCACTTCAGGTTTCAGGCCATCCTTCCTATCTGCTACATCATTTTTTATTGCTGCCAAATGATCCAAATCAAGGGCACAGTTGACACAAGGTTGACCTTCTAAACCAGAGCAGCACCCATGGTCTGTATGGACAGGGGCATCAAGGACCTCTGCCTCTCCTTTGCTGTTCAATTCAGAGGATGAATAATCTGGATCAGTAAGGCGTTGACGCAAATAATTAATCTTGCCCCGCAGCATAGCTCTTTTTCTGTCAATGAAGTGCTGCAAGGGTTGGGCATAGGCTCAGTTGAAGGAGGATTCTGAACAGAAGCTTGATGTCAAGTAGTGGCCTTGAGCTTGGCTATGGCTGCCCATATCTTTGCTCAAAGGCAGATGGGGTCTCAACAGAAGGAGCAGGTGGAGTCACTTCAATTGAAACTACCCTGTCATCCACATAGTTTTGAACCTGGATTAGAGTGCTTCCTATCACAGCCTTATATAAACCATATTGTTGGTGCAAATGTTGACCATAATTGCCAACATGGTCATCAACCAACTTGAGTTGAAGATTGACATGTTCTCAGAATTGGTTGAGCTTGCTAACCAAGGTCTTGAAATCCTGGCAATATTTCAAGAGAGTTGTTTCTATTTAACCTTGCCACATGGCTTAGTGGTCATCTAGTTTGCATAGTTGGTCCTTGATGTACCCAGGGAGCAAGGAAAAAATTGAGTTCAAATACAAGGTTAAGTTTTCCAGGAGTCCAACAAGTCATGCTAGTTGTCAGAAATACAGGCAAAGAGGCTATGGGTCCACTCCTGATAGGCCATGCTCTTTGCATGGTTATTAGAGATTGCAGTAGCCACAGCAGTCAGGAGCTAATTATGAGATCCTAATACCAACTGGTGATGAACCAAAGCGGGCTGGATGAATTGGTTGACCAGAAAATCAATAGTTTCAATGAACTCTATTAGAGCTGGGGGGGACAAAAGTCCAGTAGGAAGGAATACAGATCTTCAGAGGCTTGACCAGGTCAGAGGCTGGGAATTGAATGACTTGTCATGGTTCCTGTGTGAAGGAGGGAGTGCGCGGTATTGCAAGCTTGTTCATAATTGAGAGAAAAGGCTGGAAGGGGGCCCACACAGGCCTGGGAGATAAAACCATTAACATTGGAGTGGAGGGGGTATTGGTGATATCTTCCCCAAGCGGAGGACTAGAGACTTTGGGTTGTTTAGGTACTTCAGAGACAAAAGAAATAGGACCAAAGAAGGTGCAGGGGAGCAGAGTAACTGAGGGGCTTGCAGCTCCTGTAGTGAGCACCATTTTGTAGTGTTTGGCTCCTGGGGACAACATCCAGGAGTACATGGCAGGAAATCTCTATAAAAAATATTTGAGGTTCAAAGCTAGCCTTGGGTTAGCCTTTAGGGCAAAATTAAGGGCACATACCTTAATTTCCTGGAAAGCAAGATGAAGAATTCCTTTTGGCAAAAAGAAAAGGAAAATGCTTGAAGAATATTAAAGCAAACGCAAATGTGGATAAAATTGTCTTTATTAGGAGACTTGATTCTACTTAAATAGTAGACATGGGTCAATGATCACTAATTAGGTAGACAGAGTGGCAGAGGGAGTCATGTTGGGGTGAAATCATACCAGGATCAGTCAAGGGCTGGTATGGCAATCTGGAATGGGTAGACATTGATGTCAACCCATTTATAGAAGGCAAGGAATATACAAAGTCAAAAGCAAAAACAGCCAAATCTTAACATATATCATTATTTGAAGGCCGTATCAAAAAAGCATTAATGGAGAAATTTCCAACAGGAATAATTGCCCCTGCAAGGAGGAGCTCCAGTTAGCTCAGATTGCAGACCTGGGAAAAGCCTGGGGGTTGTAGATACAAGAGGTTCTGCAATCCTGCTTGACTCTCACTCCAAATTCTCCTTGCCAAAAACACCTGTAACTAGAATGTGCACAATGTTGAGACCCTCAATGTATTCCAAGTCCATATCAACAACCCCATTCCCCAAGCAAGTCATTCTTCTAATAAAATCACCTGCTTGGCCTATCCCCTCTGTTTCTGTGTGAACACCCACAAACTTTTTATAGACACTAGGGCTAATCACACCATTGTCAACCAGGAACTCACAGATTCCCAACAACTAGATTGGGTGCCTAGTTGATTCAAGGCAGTATGTGTAGTAGACTCCTGTAGAGTGACAATCACCCACAAGACAACACCCTTCTCTGTGAGAATGGGGAACATCCAGGTTAAGCTCTCTGGGCCAATCATGGCAGGACTCAGCCACAATGTCATTGCTGGCCTCAACTGGCTCCAACACAACCGCCCATATATCAACTGGGATATGTCTGTAATCATCCTCAACAGAAATGGGGTGGGCTTCCATATTTACCCAGTTAAAATGAGCAAATTACTTCACAACACTGTATTTATCAGGCTTACAGAGACCGGCACATACAACATCAAGGGGGGAAAGCTTGACTTTAACCATTGTTCAGTTGAATTCATCTGCTCTGAAGCCACTGTGGCTCTTTCCTTGATCACCACACCTCCACCATCACTTGTAGCACTCCTTGAGGAGTACAAGGACGTCTTCAGTGAAACATTAGACCAAATTTCTCCTCCAAGAAAGAGATAAATGCTGCCCAGTTGCAAGAGTTGATGTATAAAGCACATCATTTTATTTCTTGACACCAAAAGAATATTAGATCCTCTGCCAGCACCTTGTGGAAGCGCTCAATAAGGGGTTTTTCTGCCCCTTCTTCTTGCCATACAGGGCTGCAGTCTTCTTTGTAGCTAAGAAGGACAGGTCCCTCCAATTGGTAACCAACTATCACGCTCTAAATGAAATGACAGTCATAAACAAATACCCCTTACCACTAATTGACAACCTGTTTGACACACTTGCAGATGCAAAGGTCTTCAGTAAGATTGATCTCACCGCAGGGTACAACCAGGTCCATAATACACCAGGGGATAAGGCAAAAACTGCCTTCTGCACACACTATGAGTCATTTGAGTGTTGTGGCATAAAATTTGAAATGATTAACGCTCCCTAAACCTTTGACATGCTGATGAACAAATAATTTCAAGAGTTAATTGGAAAATGTTTTCTGTGTACCTTGACAACATTATTGTCTTCAGTCAAGATCAAACCACACCCCTTCAACACCTTTGTGCTGTCCTTGACACCCTTCATAAACCCAGCTAAAGACTGAGCCTTCTAATTGCTGATTTCTCCAATAAGAACTCTTGTTCTTTGGGTACACCATCTCTGCCCAAGGGATAAAGCTTGACCCTTCAAAAATTAAGGCAATCACAAGCATGCCACCCCCCATTGATGTGGGTCAGGTGTGTACCTTCTTGGGCATAGTTGCCTATGTGAAAATTTTATCCCCAACTGCAGAGAGCTAATTGCACCTCTTACTGAACTCCTAAACACCAAACAGCGCTTTCACTGGACACCTGTCAAAGATCAAGCCTTTGAGATGTTGAGCAGAAATTTACAACTGTGCCCATATTACAATTCCCCAACCATAACCGCCAGTACAAACTTAAGACTGATACAATGACAGCCATAAGAGGTATACTAAGGATAGAAACTAACAATGGTGTCTTCCTCCCTGTGGCATATGAATCCAGGAAGCTTACTAACTCAGAGCAATACTATCTCATACATGACAAAGAGTTAGCGGCAATTGTGCACTGCGTCAAGAAATTGAAATGTTACCTGGAGGGTGCCACCTTTCTACCCTGTGTTCTGATGAATCACAAGTTGCTTCAGTACTTCAATACCCAGTCACACCTAACGCGGTGTCAAGAAGGCTGGGTCAAGCGCCTGTCCACTATCAGTTGTACATTAAATACAAGCCTGGGAAGTAATTTTTCACAGCCAACACCCTCTCCAGAATGTACATAGCCTCTGTTGTGGGGGATGATGGCTTGGACCCAGACTGGCTTATGTCCTATCTACGTCTTGAAGCCTCTTTACAAAGGTCTTAATTCTGTGGCTATTTCCAAGCTGAAAGACAACAAGATTCAGTTCACCACTGATGCTGGTACCGTCTGCTGCCAGGCAGAGACAGGGTAAAAGACACCTTATATTCCCACCACACAGCAAGGGGATACCAGACTACACTACCACCACATCTTAGGCCATGTCATAGGATGTAACCTCTTTGAAATCATTAAGTGTAAGAATTAGTGGCCCTTTATGCGCTAAGACATCTTAGACCTCCTTAAAACATGTGTTTTGTGCAAAAAGAACACATCTAAACCTGCACCTCCCAAGTCTCTCTTACCTATCAAAGCCATGGAACCCTTCAAACAGTGGGCCCTCAATATTATGGGGCCCCTCCCTGAAGACAGACTAGGCAAGAATTACATCATTATGGCCATCAACTACTTCACCCATTAGCCAGTAGTGTGGGCAACCACCAATAATACCAACACCACCATCACTTTCTTAAT
Organism: Entomophthora muscae; assembly: GCA_014839935.2. Lineage (NCBI taxonomy): Eukaryota > Fungi > Entomophthoromycota > Entomophthoromycetes > Entomophthorales > Entomophthoraceae > Entomophthora > Entomophthora muscae. The sequence goes on from QTSX02003733.1 coordinate 88,081, forward strand.
TAGCATAGCAAATTGTGGCCCATTTAGTAGGCTCAAACGTCTCATCACAGATTGTGGATCTGAGCTTGTCGGGCACGCCATGAAGGCATACTGCACCAAGAACACCATCCAATAAGTAGTCACAGCTCTCTATTATCCCCAAGTCAATGGACGCGTAGAGAGCCTAAATGGTTTGTTGGTCCAAAGATTGCCAAGCTCTCATAAGAGCACCCCAATACCGCATGGACAAAACCTGCCCACTGCCTTACTCATCTTGCAAGCAAGAAATAATAGAGGCACTGGTTTCCTCCCCAGCACCTTGGCCTTTGGGACCCCTGACAGCTTAACAGGGGTAATACAATGGAAATTACAATCCACAGTTCCCAGGAAACCTTCCTTGACAACTACTCCCTCCCTAAGCTAGTAGTGTGCCAAAGCCTGAGACATCAAACACAAACAAATTGGGGGAAAGCAACTTAAGGCAAGATACACTGTAGGTGACCACATCTATGCCTCAACCCCAGTTTGGTCAAATTAGAGTCCAACTACTTGTGACCCTTTAAAATAGCTGAGGTCTAAAATAACCACACCTACCAGCCCAAAGATGCCCAGAGGAACACCAAGAAGCTCCATCACATTACTTGCGCTCCTGCCGTACCATCCTCACACAAAGGTTTGTTTTTGCAGACCTTCCCAGATATACCACAGACTCTGATCCTGGTGTCTGACAGCAAGCAGGAGGAAAGGGGGTGTTGTAACTGAGTTTCCCTCCTTGCCTGCTAACATATCTTACAATACACAGGGGCGCTCAATGGCTTGCCCCAAGACGTATATAATGACATGGATTAATCCAATGGCAATGTCAAGTTTTAGGCACTTTTCTTCTAATCAGGAGCACTACAAATTTGACCTTGCTGATCCCTGCGCAAGCTATCCCACAGTATAATCCCTATGTTGAACCTGCCACTGTGCCATACTTTGTGGCCCTGGGGCTTCCCTATATGGTATATTAATTACAGTATTACTAAATTAGCCTCACATTATTCTATTCATTCCTGTCTTTTCTATTTGGCTACTGTCTTCCCCAATTCAATACTGAACTCTAATTGGTTCATTTGTAACATAATAAAGCACCCCTGTGTATTGTGAGATATATTAGCAGGCAGGGGAGTAATCTTGGTCATAAAAAAGCGTATATGTTGTAACTGTATTGTTTTAGCAAAGTTACAAAAGGGAAATATTTGATACTAGATAATTATCTTTATTTAGTTATTGAAATTATATAATGTGAGTGAATCATAGATTAAGAGCCTTTTTGTAATGAAAAATTGGTTAGTGAATAGGGATGGCTTGATCTATATATTGATTCAAGCACTGAATCAAGATATTCATCCATTACTATCATCAATTACTCATGTTGCTGTTTTTGGTAACTCAAGTTGACTTCCCTACTTGGCTACAGGTCACCAGGAAGTTGGATTGCAGGTCACAAGCCCGCTTAGTTGGAACCTTGTTGGCGGGTCAACCCTGCTGTTTTGACACTAATATAATATTTAAGTGGTGTTCAGCACTATTTATTGAAAAATATTGAGGATAAAATAAGCAAACTTTCAACTGTTTGAGCAGCACTAAACAAAATTGGCTGCATGAGCTCACTGATTTTGCATCTTTGGTGGTATAATAAAAGGCAGCAACTAAAATAAAAATTGAGAAGAGAATTAGAATTAGAAAATCAGAAATATGATATTATGGGGTCAACATATACAGAGTAGGCTGAGGTACCATAAACAAATTTTCAGCGAGCTGGAATAAAAAGAACAGAGCATTGTCTACAACAGGGGCAGGAGGCCAAGATATTCCACATGTAGTTTTGCTTCCTTTACTTTATTATTTTACCAGGGATATTAAGCTGTCTAGAAACAAGCATCTAAATTGGGGATTATAAAAGTTTTAAGGGAATATGAGTTAGGAGGGGGAAGGGTTTTAAACACTTCTGATTAGCTGGGTCAACAATTTCAACAGTCAGGGGCTCATTGAAATTCAACTTATGTATCAGAATTAAAAATAGGTAGCCAGCAGGTCAGGTGCTTTCCTCACTAAACAGTGAATAACAGGTAAATAATTTGTCATAATTGAATGGAAGGAAGGGTGATCTAGTTTTTCAAAGGGTATTTGGGAAACTCATGTTTTAACCTATTTTTTGCAGTATCAACCTTTAAATTATCTAATATAGTCAAGGGCTTAACAGCTTTTTTCTGCTGGATTTTGGTTCTGCCAGGGCTTACTATACCTAACATTTGATGCTATACTGTAAAAGTTAATATCTTTGTAAGTAGATGTTGCTGCTCCTGGTTCAACAGCAACTTAAAATACTCACTATATATTTCATTCTTTAACTTCTGCACTGCTGTTGAATCAAGTAATGCTAAGGATACCATATTTAACAGTCTGTTGCTTACATGACTCTAAGCACACATATGAGTAGGAAAGTAATGATCTCCAGTAAACATAATCTCTCCAGAAATTTTATTTATGAAAACGTAACAGAAACTTCTAGCAATGTTCATCAAAATAGGGACTATAAAAAGATATTAAGGAATTTTATGATGAGTCTTGTGGTTTAGTTATTAATTCTAAATGGTACTTAAATGTTTGTTGATCCAATTTAAATCAATACAAAAAGTTTACAAATGTTGAGATGGACAATAGCCTTAGTTCAAATATGCATAAATTGAATTAGAACAGCCAAAAGTGAAAAAAATACTATGCTGTAAATTCAGAACCTAAACGTAAAAATGAAGGATTGTCAAATCCTTGGTCCAAATTTCAAATCACTTTTGTGGGATGGCCTTTTTAATTGAATTGAATTTTTTGAATTTTTATTTGAATTTTTAAAAATGTGGGAACTCATATACACTTTGCAAATTTCAAGTCAAACTGCATATTTCCAATGGACAAAATGAATTAACTGGAATCAGATTTGAAGCGTTCAAATCCATCAACCAGTTTCATTAAGTTTACTATGTTTTTGAATTGCAGGATTTTAAAATTCAAGAACCAAATTTTGAATTAGTTTTGAATGCCACTATTAATCTCAAATATTAATTGCAGGAACTGGAATCCAAATTGAATGTACAGTAAGAAACCAGGACAAATCAGTCCAAATCAAGAAGCTCCACTCTGCATAAAATCAAATAAAAAATTCAATCTAGATACCCATGTTTATACAGGAAATTAAGTGAAATGTAAAATTGTCTAAACTGAAAATGATGCAATATTCTTCACTATGAATCACTAATATAGCAACCACAAAACTATATAATGATATATGAGCCAACCTCCTGATGATGCAGATATTTGAAAAAATTTTGGCCCCTGGCTACACCAGGGGCCAAAAAACTTTGTTTAGATAAAAGAAGGAAGGATAGGTGGGAAAGAAAACCCATCAACAAAAAAATCATCAGCTTGCTAAACTATGTGTTAATGGATTGCTATTAAGGATGCTTGATTACAGTTTATTTTAAAAAAGCTAATAATAGAATAGAATTATATATTACAATCTATTTTATCAAGTTGTCTTTTCCTTAGTGTGTTGATAGTTCATTTGCTGTTGATATAGTACCTTCATTTAATTGGATATTTTCACCTCTAGTTGCCAAAGTAATAGGAGATCAAGATGCCTCTACAACCACAGCTGGTCTTGTAGAGTTGGCTTGATTTCCTATTGCCTTGGCAACTGGAGGTGAAACTATCCAATTAAATGAAGGTACATTATCAACAGAAAATAAACTATCAACACACCAAGGAAAAGGCAACTTGATAAAAATAGGTTATAATATATAATTCTATTTTATTATTAGTGTTTTCTAAAATCTACTGTAATCAAGCATCTAAATTTTAGCCCTCCTAAAATGGAATAGGGTGAGTTTGAAAATGCCTATGATTCCTAAAAGAATCAGCATAAATCTACTCTAGATCCTTTGACTTCCTGTTTGAGATGCCCATAAATTATATTTATTTCAAATTCACCTCATTTTTGATTTGATAATTTGGTTTTTGGATTTGGCAATCCTTCAATTTCATATTTTCTTATTGTTAAATGTTTTCTATGATTTGTTAGACATACAGGATATCTCAAATTGTACATTAGAATCCCGCATTTCTAATTCATGTATCCTGCATTTGCTTGTTGTGTTTTGTCTTTAGTTAGTTAAGAAATCTGCTTAAGGGACAAAAGTTTGCAATTTAAATAAATAAAAAACAAAGTAAATAGTTGATTTTTTAAATATTTTAATTTTCACTCAGCTGAGTTGCCTGCAAAAGTGATTTGAATTTGGACCAAGGATTTTAGAATCCCACATTTCTGTTTTGGTTCTGAATTTACAGTATAGGGTGCAAAGATTGAAAATATCAAAGATCAAATTGCAAAAAAAAATTTTCCTGAAGTTATCTTTTAAGCCAAAAACATCATTTTATATTTATAAATATTTCTTTTAAATTATTTATTAGACCAAAAAGACCCTAAGTTTTCTTTCTGTAATAAAAACTATATAGTAGACAATAAAATTGCTTAAATCTGCTGTTTTTAAAGTATTTTTGCTTTTAAAAGCAATTTTACACTAGAATTTATATGCATCTTTAGCCAATCAAACATAGAATATTAAACTACACAAAAAATAAATCAAAACAATTTTTTATAAAGTTTTACCTTCACTTTTCAGATTATGTAAATCTATAATAATATATCTATTTCAGATCCTGAATGGATCAGACAATAGGAATTACACTTAAGGTTTAAGACAATGAAAGCTTGCACAATTAAGCATTCATTCTGTTGAATCATGAATTAATGTTCTTGAACCCTGTTTTAAACGCCTTAAAAATGGGTATTCAAATTGGTTTTCAGTTGCGCATCAGGCACAGGCTTTACCTCCAAAGTTATAAATAGAACAACACAACTATTGCCACTTGCCTCCATAAGGCAAGGCATGAAAAATCTGTTCTTTTTGCACACAGGCATTTTTAGTGTGCCACTTTTATATCCTCCTTTTTCAAATCCTTCTGTCAGTGCCTCCTCCCCTCTGGTGGCAATTCCCCCTCCCTATACTATATATGTTCTCATTATCAAATAAAGCAAAAGTTTTTCTTTTTTCTTTTATTATTCTGTCTGCACAAAACTGACACTATATCATCCAAAAGTATATTATTAAGAAAATGAGTATTAGACTAACTGTTTTTAGAATTACTGCAACCACTAGAACCATTTTAAGACAATTTCAGTAGAAAAATAAATAATTTTACTTTAAGATATAGGCATACAAATTTAGTTGTTTTAGTTTATTAGCTATATTACCTCAATGATAAAATATTATAGAAGCTTACCAATAAAATACTATAAAGTACATTCCTTGCTTATTATTCAATAATATACAATTTTTATATTAATAAAAGCTAGAGGCTTATATCTTATTTATAATGAGTCACAACCTTCAAAGTTACAATTAGCATGTCACTTTTGGCTCATAAAAATGTGAACTTGTGTCAAAACAACGAGATCAATCCCCAAAAAGATCCAACTAAGCAGGTTTGTGACCCTCAAAACAACTTCCCAGTGACCAGTAGCCAAATGTGGAAGTCAACTCAAACTCCCAGAAACAGAAACATGATCAAATAATGATCCCATATAATGGATACCTGGATTTAGCACTTGCCTCATTACCAGGATCAAGCCACCCCATAACCATCTAACCTAGTAATCACTACAATCATGTTTCTGATATCCAAAATTCACAACAGCTATATAATTTTATCTCTCAATAAAGAATATTATCTAGCTTCTAATCATTTTCCCTCTTGTAACTCTTCTAAAGCATCACAGTTACATCACTCAAATATTTTTATTTAATATAAAATTTTACCAAAAGATGATATATAATTAAAAATTGTATAGCAAATAAATACCTCAATATAAATTCAACTTTATTTACATCTTATTTTACTATAATACATACAGTAGTTTTAAAAGCTATAGTGACAGCCAAAAATACCTAAGATTTAAATGAGATGAACTCAGATTTATGAAATTCCCAACTATCTGTGTAAAATATACTGTAATACCAGCATGGTAGGTACTACCATAGCCGTACAGAAGAAGATTGGCAAACTTGGAACCTGTCAGATCAGTGAAAATGGGGTATATGATCATCATCTATCAGAACACCTTGACATGGGTATTGTATCTGCCAAAGCTACCCGCAAAGTAAGTCAAGATGTAGTAGGCAGAGTTGTACGTGGCAACAGATAGAGTGGAATGGGGTGACACCAGAGGAGTCCAAGAGCCAGCATCCAAAGGATTTAGTTGAACTGGTTCTTTGTAATACTTTTGGCCCAACACTTTTGGTGAGGACCCAAAGGCATCAGGACCTTTCTGATACCCTCCAATCTCAAGGCAAGCTGTGAGCACAGCTGTGAAGATGAGGTACTTCATCTTCACTGGTTGGGGATTGAGGGTGAGATTAACAAGTCTAAGGTTTAGGCTAATAGTGGGAATTAAAAAGGTATTATTGAAGGGGTATTGACCTCAATAATAGCACAAGCCATCATTGAGAGGGGATTATTTATTTATAGTAACTCCTTCTGTACAAAACTTCACAAGTGGGAGTGAAAACAGTGGATGGGTGAACCCAAAAGTCTGAGTGGTGAGGGTTGGCATTGGGCAATTGGAATTGGATCAACCCCTTGTTCTCCCACTATCTGTGGCTGGACTGACAGCTATTGGGTGTGGCCAATGGATCCTGGCTGGAGTATTTCCAGGAGGGAAAATGGGCTTAGGTTTTTCTCAAAGTCTAATTTTAGACTTGGTGGTTGGGTTTGGCAAGGGTCTGGCTCCAACCAAGTGGTTTGGCTCCCAGATCCTCATTGGCTGAGCCATGATTGGTGGACAAGGTTTGGAAGTTGTTCCTGACTAATTCAGGTCTACAGGGCTTGACCTTTATTTTTATTGTCAATATATGAGACTTATTTATTAGTCATATCCCTCAGTGGATTCTAATTGACTGAAGAAGAGTGGGGACTGGGACCCAGGTGGGTAGATGGTAGCAGGCTTTCTGGCAGCATCTGGGTCTGGGGGTGAGCAAGCTGGCAGGAGGGGACTGGCAGGTGTGGCAGACACCTGCGCAACTGTAGCAGGCGTCTGACTGGATGATAAATTATTCTAAATGTAAGACTTCAGACTTTTTCAACAACAGCTGCAGTTGTATTGTAGCCTGTGCTCAACCATTACCAACAAATTACTATTTACCAAGGATACAAGAGATACAGCTAGAATTGAGACAATAGTTTTATTGATGAGCCTAAACAGGAGGAGATTGAATTGCTTGGAATAATAGAACTGTGAGGGTTTTTATACACAGTTCTATAAAAAGGAGATGATAGGAGAATTATGTTTAAGCAAGATTAACTAGTATTATGAATCATAATATATTGTCAGGAGTAAGATTCTGAGAGTTGGAATTGAGGGCTTTTGGCTGATTTTAGTTTGGGCTGAAATGGTTCAGTATTTGCGGAAATATAGGCAACCAAAGAGGGTAAAGGAGAAACAAACAAACAGAAGTCTTTGCATAAATATCAACAAAATAGAAAATATCACTTGAGTCTTAAATTCTCAGTCCTGACATTGAATATTACCAGGTTTTGTTCCAACTTTAAAATTTTTCCCCAATTGTGGTGGGGAAAGTTTTCACCATACTGTGAATAGTTTGGGACCATATTTTCTTTCTTGCCCCAAGTGGGCAAAAGTGTAAAATATTTGTTCATGTCAATAATATTCCTGACATATACACTTTTTAAATATGATGTTTTGGTGTTAATAGAAAAAATGGGAAAGACAACAACAAAAGCACTCATATTACAAAAGAAAATCCAAAATAAAAACTGAAATACATTGATAAGCAAAAAAAGGCTTGTTCAGACCTTCAGTGTATATATGTTTACCATGTCAATCAGTGAGAAAGTACACTTAAGTGTGGTGAGTCAAAAATCCAACCAAAAACAAAACACTATAGCAACTCAGCATATAAACAAAACCAATCAGTCATTGTGTGAAATGAAATTTAAACAAGCATGATACCAAGGTATCTAAAATAAGGCATGTAATCTAGTACATAAATTAAGAAAATTTGTTCTGGGTGGTTAAATATGGCTAAAATCCGGGGGGAATGTGTGAAAACTATAGTGATTCTAAAATGGGCTTTGTAAAGCTAAAAACTACTAATTAAGAGAAAAAATCTATAACCAGGTAGTTGGGTGGTTTATATTATAATTAATAACTATATTCAAATAATAAGTAAAATTTGAAACCAGGGCTGCAACTTAATTGCACTTGATTTAGTATTTTATTAAATTTTAAATTTTAATAACACAAAAGCAGAGTGGCAATGCAGCTGGTGTGTACTGTGATTAGGGACGTTTTTGCAGGTAAAAAATTGATTTAGTTAAACACAAGTGCCAAATTAGGGAGGATACAGGAGAGGGGAAAATACTGTAGATTTAGAACCCATTGGGAAAATGAGGGATTGTCAAATTCTTTTGCATAAAATCACCAAGTTACTGGAATATTTTTATTATTTTATATAAAAAGATAAGTTGTTCTGGGATGAAAATTACTCCATTAATTTAGTGAGTTCATGGAAAGTAATTTGACCATCACACATTTTTCCCAACAGGTTCTGAATTTACAGTCTTGGTGAGGTTGCAATGAAAAACTGGTTTAAGCTGCATAGAGTGCAAGGGCACATATCATAAATCCTAGGGTTCCAAAGCTAAACAGAATTCCTACCAAGGTTTCCATGTCAAAAAAAGTTTAAAACAAGTAAGTTGACCTTACTTTTTTGTATATGGCCCCATTTACTGCCAGGAAACACTCCCAACAGCAATGATGTAGAAGGTTAAGCTGGTTCTTGAAACTAGCCAAAAACTTATATAATTGACAATGGTTAAGAAGACATCAAAGAGCTTGAGTTTTTAGATTTTCAGAGAAACAGTTGGTGTTAAAGAAGGTTGTGGCATTAAATAACAAGGTACCTATGCCATGCAAGACAGTCACCAATCAAAATCCTGCCTTATCTGCCTTAAAAAAGTCACCCAAAAGGCAGTCAACAACATTAAGCACACATTCCTTCTCAAGCTAATGTGGTATATGGTGATTACAAGCAGGCTGCAGCCATCATTGGAGTAGATCTGTGGTGTTATAACTCATTGGTCACTGTGATGGTCCACATGTAAATGCTTTTGTAGGAGAGGGTTGATTTGGCTTCAAATAAAGATGCTATGCTGAAGATTGACAATGTGTTGTTGGTTTGTTATAGGTAGAAGCATAGTAGGGAATGATGGCTAATAGGGAAGGTAAGGCCTAGCTAGTAGGTGAAAAAACTACTAGGGGCAGATGTTGACTTCACCCAGCAGAAGATATTGGCTGCTGTGGGCTAGAGGTCCTCACCCAGCAGGGAACTGTGGCTGCTAGGGGTGAGAAATGGGATAGCTCAGCAGGGAACTTTAGCTGCTTGGGGTGGGGGGTGATTGATTCTGGTGGATAGTGTGGGCTACTTATACTGGATAGTGTTTAGACCCTGGCAGGTAACACGGGCTGCCAGGGTAGAAGAGTGTGCCAGCATGGTAGGTCACTTGGCTACCAGGGCTTGAGTTTTGGACCCCTAGCAGGTAGCGCGGGCTGCCAGGGAGGGGAAGAGTTCTGAGGACTCTATATACTCTGATACACTTGCAGGAGGTCTGTGAGCAAGCATCCTACCTAAAAAAACTGGTAGGGTGTCTTTGTCTATGTCCCTATGGGAGCTTTGGGGAGAACCCAGAGTGAGCATTGGATGGCATGGATTTGCTCAGAGGTGTCACCAAGGCAGTTGCTTGGGGAAGCAGCTGCAGAACTTGGTGTGATCAGGCCTCTGGGAAGTAAAGCTGATTACTTTGCGACTGAAAGCCCAGATTTGATCACCTGGGTGAGTAAAGATAACAGCATATACTTTGATGATTTATGGTTGGATGTCCTAAGTAGACTGCCTCTTGCAAGGGCCCAGTTAAACGCCAGTTTAATGTAGACTCAAGCCTGGGTCTACAGGTTCTGGTAATGGGGACTAAGATAAAGAATATAGGTGGTTCATAGTATGGGATCAGCAGAGAAGACTAGTAAGATGAACTGTATGATCACATTGAAGACTATTTGAGGGACTTTTGGTTCATGTTGAAGTTTGGAAACAAGATCATGATGCAGAAATAGCTGATCATGATATAAGAAGGATAAAGGATTAGAAGATCATGATGCAGGAATAGCTGATCATGATACAAGAAATCTAGAGGACTAGAAGGTCATGATGCAGGAGTAGCTAGAGGATTGATGATGGAAATAAGCTGTTTGAAGACTGGAATAAGCTGTTTTGTTGACTGAGATAGAATGTTGCTGAAGAGATGGAAGATGTGGTTAAAGAACTGGTTGAAGGACCAGAAGATGATAGTGCAGGACTAGCTATGGAGCTGGAAGATGACTTAGAATGACAAGCTAGACTGGATGTAGGAGCTAGAATGCTGATTTTGGTGTCTTAAGATAGGAAATATTAATACAAGAAGCAGTTAAATAAAATTTTAATACTTCCAATATTATAATATGAGGAAAGAATTAATCATAATATTATGTTTTAAAAAGAAAAAGAAAGAAGAGAAGAAATAACTTACAGTGTTTTAAATTGTATTTTATTAAGAGTTAGTTAAGTAAAAAGATCCAGAAAGAGTCCAGAAACAGAACAGAGAAACTGTGAAGGTAAATAAGCAAATTTTTCTGAGAACAACTAGGAGAGGCAAAAGGCAAGCAGCAGGCAAGTTTGAAGGTGAAAAAAATAAAGAAAATGCGGAGAAACTTGGAGAAACGTTGAAGAATCAATGGTTCAAAATTCCCCTAAGTAAAACATAGGTGGAAGCACTTGAGATTTGTCAGAGAAATGTGACAGGAATCACATCAAAACTGTTTGAAACGTTAAGAAGTTGTTTACCTGGAATGAGACAACTTTGGGTTCAAACCATAGTCAAAAGCAAGTCATTTGGTTAAACTGTTTGGAAAAACAGTTGAATCAAGGCGTATAATTGGCTTTAAGCCAAAGTTTATTTAATCAGTGTTTTGGGGGCTTTAACTTGAGAGTTAAAGCCTAAAAAATGAGGAGCAGAAGTAGAAAACCCAGGGCTTGTATTATATGTAGTAATTTATAAAGTTTAATATATTGTAGAGTGAGGAAAGTAGATAGTTTAAGCTTTGAGAAAACAAGATTTCTGGGAGAGATTTTGGACTCAAACAAGGAGCTATAAAAGGAGGAGCTATCTGAGACTCTTCAGGGACAGGATCAAGTGAATTACAAAGGCCACAAGGTCTAAAGAAGGGGCTGATGACCAAGCTAAAGGTGCAGAAGCCCAAGACAAAGCAGCCAGAGCTAAGGATAAAGAGCAAGAGCTGGAACAGGACGCTGGAACCCAAGGTACAGGTGCAGGAGCCCAAGACCAAGTACAAGGAGTACAAGAAATTATTGGAGGACTCCACATATTGGCAAACCCATAGTGTTTCCCATACCCAGGCATTGTATCAAAAGGTTTCTAATGGAATCTTCCTTATGACTGTGAATAAAAGCCTATTGAGACCCCTGATCAAATTTCCCAGAAATCAGAACACAAGCCCTATAAGTGAGATACCCCATATTTTTTACCCTAGTCAAGGGGAGGGAGATATCTATTGCCAAAGTTGTAGGAGATTTGCCATTAGTAAGTCTTCCTAGGAGGAGTGGGAGAGATTGACTAGGCATCTTGAGATAACAGATAGGGGAAGGGAATTTATAGGGAATGAATTTATTATGTTATTACAAGACTGGTACAGACCCACAGAGGGGTTGGCGGCCGCTGAAGTACAGGTGCATGGTGGAAATGCCCGCCTAGTAATTGGAAAAGTGCTGGAAGAGGTTGCAGTTATGCAGGCTAGGTACAAGCTTCTAGCAAACCACTCACCACTGCTGGGGAATGACAACTCCTCCAAGCTGGTCCCTGGCTATGACCCAGGACACACTATGAGGACTAGTGACCAGGAACCCCAAGTGACCATGACATGTTCTGGATAAAAGCTATGTCAAGCTGGAAGGGGTTGAAATTCTCCAGATGGGGCAACATCCTAAATTTAGGCTATTACCTGGTCTGCATATCAGCAAATTACTTGAGTACTTTTCAAATTAAAAGGCAAGAATCTCCTCCATACACCTTGACTTCTGCTTTAGCAAGACCATCCTTGGGTTGATACCAATCTTTGAAAAGATTTTTGAACTCATCTCCTATGAACTCCTTGCCTCTGGTGGTTATCTCTAGGTGTTTGGACAATCTCTCCCACTCATTGTCTGATGTTTTTCTTGTTGCAAACCTTTGGCAGCTCTTGCAAAAGACATCTTCTTTCATTGAGCTAGGATAGGGAATGTTTTGTGGTTCACTCATTGAGAACTATGCACAACCAGGGATGATTAATGTGGGTCAAGAGTGGTGTTTATTGAATTTAGAAGGAAGATCCCCAAGGAACTTTCTGCAAGATAGCCTGCTTTGGGAGGATATAGCTTGTATTGCCAAGTCTTGAAGTCCTTTCTTTCTCTCTTGGACTCCTTGCACTTGAGCTTGGGCTCATTGTCCTTTGTCTTGCAGTTCTTCTCCATATCTTGGAGTTCTTACATTACACTTTATGTATAACTTCATTTCTGCAATCCCAGTGCTACCCTGCTCTTGTCTTTGTGCTCCTTCCTGGTGATCATGGTCTACTGATAAAATGTCTTGGCCTCCTTATCTTGTCTTGAATTATGGATTTTTTAAATCTATTACACCCCTGTTTTTAAAGCTGTTTCCCATTAAAAAGCTCCTTGTTTCCTATGGTTTTTATTTCTAACTTCCTGATTTCCAAAGCTTAAGTATCCTGTTTTTCTTGCTTTATAATATATTAAACTTACTTTCTTACTTTAGCCTATGAGAGAGTACTTTTACCTGCCACTCCCCTTATTTTTCAAGCCTTTTCCCTTCAGTTTAACTTGTGGGAAACATTGATCAAACAGACTTTGGCCTTCTACTATCAGGTTCTGGAATGGCCTGTTTTGCCAAAAGGTTCTCCAGATGACCTGCTCCTGACCCTGGTTTGAAATTGTTGTCCTCTTGCTCTGGAAGAACCATAGCTCTGTGTTTCAAATGTTTCCCTGTAATTCCTGTCATGTTTTTCCAGGTCAATGTGAATGTTTCTATCTTTGTTTTAAACATAGATTTTTTACCTTAATTTCTTCTTTGTTTCTTGTGTTTCCCTAAGTTCTCTCCCCCTCAGAAAAACTCAAACCCTCCTGTAACTTGATCTACGCTCCTGTTCATGCCCCAGAAAAATCCCAGCCTTTGTCCCTAGATTTTCCTGTGCTGTTCTTTCTGTTTTCCTCTCACCTCACGCAATCAACTTTCAATAAATTCCCAATGAAATTTTTTAATTTCTTTTTGTTTCTTTAATTTCTTTTTTTATTTAATCCTTATTTTATTTCTTTTAACCACAATTTTGATTTATTTATTGCTTTTATTGATTTTCTTTCTTTCTTTTTATCTTATTTTCCTTTTGAATCTTTTTTGTTAATCTTTTTCAAATCTTTTTCTCTCAACACCTTTCATTCTAGTCCTTCTGTTCCTTCTTTCTGCTAGCCACCACAATTGTCTTTCCCTTATTCTGCTAGTCTTCATCAGTCAACACCTAAGACTCAGGAAATAAGTCTCCACAAGTGAATCAACTTAGACTGGACCCCCATCAGTGACCAGCACCTTAGACCACCAACAACAGACACTCTTCATGTCTTGCCACTGTTTTTTCTCATTTAAGTGGTTAGTTTGAGCTTTCAAGGCCAAATCAACTAACTTTATTTCCCAGAAACCTCTAATTAATTAAGTTCTGCAGCTATTTTTCCAGAAATTCACCACAATACTTGTTCTGGGCACATAAAATGTTGCCCAGTAGCTTCAAGATTTTCTCAAAGCTTACAGGATAATCACAAAAAGAAATTTTGTCCCTCCTCCCTGGGGAAAGTTATTCAACTGTACCTCCCTTACAATTGATCCCAAGATTCCAGAACTCCTCTAGTGCATTCCTTGCCAGCTAAGCAGGCCCAACCTCACCATTGCATGAGCCCATAGCCTCCTTGCTCTTCTTTCCTGGCTTAGTTCTCTCACCTCTATTGTTTACCACATACATATATCATCAAACTACCCAAAATTTACATGTTTCTAAGAATTTAATATTTTTTGTGGTTGAATCAGCCCTTGCCTTAAAAAATTCTTCTATGTGAATTTCACAGGATCTCAAATACACAAGTAAATTTTCAATAATTTCATTAATACTGGACAAGTTCTGAAAGCAGAGAAATCCCTGCACATATTGATATTGCTCAACAAAGAGCACAAATAGCCATCTGTCAGTGGATTAAATGAGACTGCTATATTCAACTGGAAAATATGCAGTTAATGGTCAAGTCCACTTTTTGATCAAGGCTTCAATTTCCTTTTACTACCATGTAGTCAAGGGTATGTGGTTCTTATGGAACAATTTCAGGATGTCTCCCTATAACCACAATAGACCTCCCAATATAAAAACCAGGAAACCCTACAGAGAGGTGTACACTAAGCTCAAAGGAAAAGATACTGTCAAATTATATTACATTGATGGATCAGTATTTGCCTTGTCTATGCAAAATGTATATGGCTAAATCCCAAAGTTTCAAATGATGAAGTAGCTTGGAGTTCTGCAGTACACACCACAGCCTATTCAATGTCAGCTTTCTTTGGTCAAAAGGCAATTGAAAATTACCAAATGATATTGTTATTACAAAGCATTAGGACGTTCTTATCATTTCCCTGATTGGTCCAGTAACACCTTAGGTGCAAAAGCCTAGGCTTCACCATTTTCATTATACTGGATAATGTTGTACTCCATAAGGTGGAGGAATTCTTGAGGAATTTTCAACAATTGATACAGGCATTGCAGTTGGTCTACATCAATTGGCCACGTCAATTTTTACCTGTTATTGCTCCCTGCCTATTCCCCAATCCTAAACCCAATTGAAGAAGTCTTTGGGTGACTCAAGCAAGTTTTCAATCAGGGGACACCAACTGGGACAGAAAACCTATTTGATTTGCTGCAGGCTGGGATCCACACCCTTCCAGAAGAGACTGTGGCCAAGTTTTATATCCTGTCAGAACTTTTGGTTCTGCTCTCAGACCTGGTGGTCTGATAATTGTTTGCTTTGTTGTGTAATAAAGATTTATTGGTCATTATGTTGATATTAGCTTGTATGGCGACAAGTGTTACTTGCAACGTCTGGATTTTCCTTGGCACTGCAACGGCAAGCAATGGCAAGGGAGGCAACTACAAGCGGCTAGCTATACAGGCGGCTTGTGTAGTTCTTCAAGTACTGACAACGGTCTTCAAACTTGGATAGTCTTCTTCTACTGTGAAAACGTTCTACAGTAGGCAAGGGTTATTATTGTCTGCCTTTCATTAGTCCAATGGAAGGGCTTTTATAGAGCTTTTGCCCTCTTGCCAGGATAAGATCATCTGGCGCTTCTAACTCTTGCTTGATCAGTCTTTTTGTCCCCAGACCACCAGCATCAACCACCAGAGTCAGGCATCCATGCAATGGCATGGGATTCCATATCATAGTACCCTGCACTGGGTACTTGATTGTCATAAAATAGAGCATAATCTATAAGCGTGCTGGCAGTGGCGGCGCTAATTGATTACTCTATTTTTAGCGCATATTGTTTTGTTCTTAGGCAAATTTTCTGACATTGATTTGCACTAGCACCAGCAGTTTGCTTGCTAATTGATCATATGCTTTTGATATTTGGAGAAACCCATAGTTACTAACCCGGCAGTTTGCCAGAGTATTTTGGAATAACTCTAGTCAATTGGGAACCAGTCATAATTGGCGAGTTATTGTATTCCTGATTGTTCTTGCAGTAGTGATCCAAATCTACTCTATGAAGGCTTCTTAGATCAATTAGGCCTATTAACAATATATCGGAAGCTTTTACAATTATTGGCTTGGCGGATTGCCAAGGTTAACAAGGTAGAACAAAGTCAGTATAAATTCCTGACATATCCCATTAATTTTTTCATACCTGTGTGCTTTGAAAAACAGCAATAAGCTAAATGGTGTATCTATTCTGATTATTTTTATTCTTTTTAATTCATTTTATTTTATAAATTTATATTTTAGTTAATTCTTTAAATCTAAAGGTGAAAATTTTATATTTAGATATTTTCAAGCCTGCAAAAACATAAAGTGGCACCATTGATGCAGATGCCTAATTTTTTGTATTACAAATTAATTTATTCTATTTTATTATGTGGGGACAATCCTATAGACTCAATCTAAATTATTATGATTATATAGTAATTACTCCTTTAAATAAATTTAAAAGGTAAGTTAAAAAAGTTAAAGTTAAAGCTTGCATGGTATTAGTTACTTTTATTTAACAGATAGTATTATACACGTATAAAAACCTTATGTGAGATTTTTTGATGTGGTAAAAAATTGCTAAAATGAGAGCTATTTAAAAAAAAATTATTAAGAGAAGTGTAAAAATAAAAACTGTAATATGTATTAAGAGGGAAGAGGTTTATTTAGTTACGCCTATAGTGGATACCTCTATTGAAACCACCTGACAATAGAGGTGGCGCACAACCTCCACTGCCCACTGTAAACAGTGGACCACTTTAATTAAAATATTTGCGCCTGTTGGTAAAAGGGAGGATGGTGAGGTGTGAATGTAGGAGTAATTTTCTGGCAGGGCTGCAAACCCGTGAATACCAGCCAGGATCAGGGTTTCCTGAATTACATAGTCTGCCAAGTTTTAACCCTGGGGGACCTTCTTTCTGTCCAGGGATAGCCTGAACTTGTCAATTCCAAGAAGGACACTGTCTAAGTCCTCAACATTTGTGCACATTCCAAAGTAGAATAGGTACCCCAGGTAAACCACAAGGGGAAGCCTTTTCTCAGTAAAGGCTTCAGTAAACACGCACAGTTTATTAAATGCTGCGCTAATTTTTCTTGTGTTTTGTTTTAATTTGTTGTCTCTATTAGCAGAAAAACTCATCTTTTGTCACCACCAATCCTTCCCAAAGTTTTTCAGGAGAATCTTTGTCTTCTTGATGGCTGTTGAGTTGGCAACAGCAA
The DNA here is from genome assembly GCA_014839935.2 of Entomophthora muscae. Lineage (NCBI taxonomy): Eukaryota > Fungi > Entomophthoromycota > Entomophthoromycetes > Entomophthorales > Entomophthoraceae > Entomophthora > Entomophthora muscae. The sequence goes on from QTSX02003733.1 coordinate 105,333, forward strand.
ATTTTGACACTGCATACCCAAAGTTCTTCAACAAGTATAAGAGGATCTGGTTGACCAAAAATAGAAGCAACACATGCATGGGACGGCCAATGTATGTTATATTATTTAATGGGAGCATTTCTAGGTGTGATCATACTACAGTCACATTAAACTGTGACTTCACAAAGATTTTGAATTGTGATGAATTTAATAGATTGAAATTCAAAACAATAGGATTGGCCTTGGAGAGACTTTCCAGTGTAGTAATGGATTACCCAGGAATCAATTAGGCTGTACTAATTGAAGGCTGAAATGATAATCTGAACAATTCAGATTATGAGACTAGGTGTCTCAAACGCAATTTATTAACTGGGAAGGTTAAATAATTGATACCCATGAATATGATTAATGAGGATTTAATTATAGGGCCAAAATGGACTTGACTTTGTCAAGTAGAGACTAGGTGTCTCAAACCGTCTAATTATCTGGGAAAGTTAATTATATATGCTGGAAATATAATTAATTTGATTTAATTATATTGTTTAATTGCCTTGACTGTGTCAATAAGTTTGGTTAAGGTTAACCATAAGTAAACCCCCAAATTCTGGGTTAAAGGCGCCGCCCAGTGAATTTTTCAGGCACTATGGCGCCGCCTAGAAAAGTTCCTGGGTGCTGCAGTGGCGCCTGGTTTGAGTTTCAAAGTGTTTTAATAGGTTTTTAATGCAAAAAAACATTAAATGCAAAAATAAATTTATGTAGACAATAATTTCTATGCATTCAGGATTGATCAGCTGGCTCCCAGTTAGAACAAGGAGAGCTTGGATCAGGAATACATATATTCCACAGGGTTTTGGCGCCAGAAGTCTGGAATGCTTCAAGCCAAAACAATACATTTCTACAGAAGGAATCAGGTAATTCTGGAATGTATTATGTCACATTCTCATAGTTTAAGAGTGTGAAGATCTTTTTGGTAAAGATCTGGATTGGATGACGCTGTCATGTCATAAACCACATGATAGGAATACAGGTGTGATTCCAGAACCAGAGGGGTTTTCAGCCAAATATAACCCAATTGGTATATAATAGAAACATGATAATAATTAATAAAAAATGATACTTATGTGTGACAATGGTTTCTTTCCCCTCAATCTTTTTATGTTTATGTTTTTGGATCTTGATTGAAAGAAGAATACCATGGAATTAAAGAGATGGTCTGCAGCTAAGACTATGGGAAGCAAAAAAATGTGGAAGTGATCACCAGATGATAATGAGTTTAACGCCAAGATTGCTTGCCTAGAAACCAAGCTCATCAAAGCTTACATAAAGGATTCCCTGTCAAACTGCAAAAGAGTCAGACCAGGATAATGAAGAAGCAAGCATGAATTTTGTGGATCCTCTACACTAGGATATCCCAAACAAGCTTGATAAGGTTTACACAGTAAACTTTACTGAGGGACAACTAGGTCCAGGCAGACCAATTGGGCATCCTTGTAGGCTGTATCTGCCCACTTAGATGCCCCATTAGCATGTGTTAGTCCCATAAGTGCATCCTAGGACATCAGGAGGGTTTTTTGCATGTGATCCTAGGTTTTTGCACAACAGGAGGTGATAAGACCAGCTTCCTAGCCATATGACTGTTGTAGTTAGCATAGAATGTGGCAGGAACATAGGGTACCAGGAATTTACTTATAGCACTATCTTTTATTTCTAAAAAACAGGTAAGCATTTGTATTATTTATTAGTGTTACCTTCTTGCACGCTTCTTTATCAGCTGATTTGGCTGGTTGGGCTATCTTTGCCGCAACCAGATAGGCAGACATTTTGGTCTTCTCCTTCTGGGACCTCTTTGCAGGCTTGAGATGCTCATACATCCCCAGGTCATTGGCCCAGACAGACAGTGCGGAAGGAGTATAGGCCTTGAACTATAAGCCCTCTACCAAAGTCTACTTTATATTTAAATGAAATTCAATAGTCTTCTCATATATATCTGGGATTTTGGTCATCAGTGCCATGGCCAACACATTATCTATTTCATTGCCCATCAGAATGGCAGACTTCACTTTTGCTTTTATTATTCTGTAATCCCTTTGATCTCTACAATTGCAGATTTGAGGTCCTTTAGCAGCTTCTACAGTTCTCTCATTAGTTTTTTAATAACCTTTGCATCTTTTTATAGCTTTCACCCCAAAAAATTCTGTGTTATGTTGCAACATCTTTAATTACTCCCTCTTGGGGAATTAACGCCCCAAGTAGTTCACCAAATGAGTCACTGAACAACTCATCAACTATCAATAAGTTGGTGGCACTCCTATCATTTGACCATCTATTACGGGATCACACAATCCAGATCCTAAGCGGAAAATAACTTAAATAAGCCTTGTGACTTAAGAGAAACATTACTCAGATAAGCCCTGTGACCTCCATGACGTACATGAACAGTATGTGGCTTCCCATGATACTATATATTATGCTATGTTCATAACCAATAAAGTATCATTCTTCTCTTAATTTTCCCCTTTATCTTGTTTATTATACTTCCCAGAAGTATATACATGACAGTTATTTTGATACTATTGCTTCTTTGTTTATCCTTATTTGTTTTCTTGTTTACTACAATATGTCATCATTTTGCCCATCTTGTATATGTTTTTAAGATTATATCTATATGTGTTGTTTGCTTTGTGTTTTTCCATACTTCTATAATTACTGTATTGTTTTGACTCTTTAAACAGTCCCTTATGAAAAGAATTAACAAAAATTTAGCAATCAACCCAATTTACTTTAGATAATTATATATTTATTGTGTTTAAAGGAAGTTCATGCTGATCCAAATTTAAAACCTTAATGATAAACTTTAAGTTGATCAAGAGCCATATGAGAATGTGATTGTTTTGATATAAAGGATCATTCAATAATTCTTTGATGAATATGCGCTAATTATCTGATTGGCTGTTTGTTTTATCATTATTTGCCATTGATGCTGTAGAAAGTTGTTTGTGGACTAGTTTTAGCCTGGTTTCTGTTTGAGCACTAGTCCACAAACAACTTGTCATATTGGCAATGGCACACAATGGCAAAACAAACAGCCACTCAGATTAATTAGTGCACATGCATGAAATAATCATTGAATACCCTTTATGATGCAACAATCACTTTTCACACAGCTCCTGATTGGCTTAAAGTTTATCATTAAGGTTCATAATTTGGATCAGTAACAAATTTCTTTAACCACAATAAATATCTACTTATCTAAAGTATATTTAGATGATTGTCAATTTTTTATTCTTTTCATAGGGGGCTATTTAAAGAGCTAAAAATAACTGTGTTCTGGTTCTAGATACACAACATAATAAATATATGATTTTATAGAAATAAGCAGACATAAAGAATACAATAAGCTAAAAATAAAGAGAGATAAAATTGAAATTTATGGATAACAAATTATGTTGCAATATCTATGATTACTCTCTCTCAGGAAACTAATTCCCTAAGTGACTTGCCAGATTTTACCCTCAACTAATTTTTAAGTTGGTGGCACTTTATCATTTAGTCATTTATTACAGGATCAAACGTTTTGAGTCCTAAGCCAAAAACAGCTTGGACAAGCCTCATGACTTAAGAGGAACAATTACTTGGATAAGCTCCTTGACTACCATTACGTACATGGACAGTATGTGGCTTCTCATGATACTATATAATACCATATATTCATATCAAATAAAGTATTGTTTTCTTCTTAAATTTCCCCTTTTATCTTGTTTATTATATTTCCCAGAAGTATATACTTGACAATTATATAAATTAAAAATATTTGGTGACAAGGAGTTTATCTGTAACAGGAAAAGGGATGCATATGATGTAGATAGCTCTGGGAAAGAAGGCATGAAGGTGGTGCTGGCCTGGGAGGTATGGGACTAGATGGGTGGGACTGAAAGGTGAAGTTTGGTAGTGATTAATATTAGCCAATCAGATCAATTGTGATAGCTGCCATATAATGCTTGTATTAATCCTTGTCTACCATTGGCTCAATTGACTGGTAGACAGCTGTGGCCTGGGTTGGGAGGCGCTTGTTCTTCCATGATTTTTTGCCCATTGTTGTAAATTAGATGTAATGTTAAAATGATCAGGATCAATGTATTAATCATAATATCAAGGCTATTAGAGATGCACACTCAAATAAATTTAATCTGACATATATGTTGGTTTGATTGTAAAATAAATGTAAATTTTTTATACCCAACCTATTATATCCCATTGAATCAGATTTGGGAACTGGTAACCATTGCTGTAACAGGTAGAAGCAACTGCAGTCCACTTCTGGTGTAATGCACATCCACCTTCCTATGTTGGATTGTTCAAATCACACAAACAGGCAGAAAAATGGATGCAAGTGTTGCAACTGAACCAATGATAGTTCATTATTTGATTGGGGAAGACAACAGTACAATATAAAGTAAAAGAATAAGAATAATAAGATAAGATTCATTAATTGTTAATGTGACAAAGATATTATAAAGGAAAGTCACAAGGCTGCCAGGGGGTGGTACAGTTACAGGTTCTATTTAAGGAGTGGAAACCGTGAAAAACTTATTCAGGGATCAGCATGTTAATTTGTAGCACTCCTAATTAGGAGATAGTGCTTGTAATTTGACATTGTTATCAGATTGATTCATGTTGATAAATACATCATAGGACAGCTCATCAAGCACCCCTGTGCATTTTGAGATACATTAGAAGGCAAGGAGAAAATATTGGTTGTGAAACAAGAGCCTGGTGGATTCCTGAAGATTATGTAGTATTCCTACAAATGATTAAGGTATTAATCCACATCTGTCACCATTGTGAAGCTATCATAGTATTTAACTTTTTTCCCAATAAAATACACACTTTTACTTACCTGTCATTTCAAACTCTACTAAGTTATTACCTTAGTTTTAAAGGTAAAGGCTTAAGGGTCTCTAAGGCATGTATCAATTTTATAATAGACCTTGCAACTATATTTTTAAAAGCTAGCAACCCAGACGTCACCATCCAAGACATACCCAAGGCCCAAGGCCCAATTCTCAACACCCATATTCATGTAGAAAACAAATTAAGCAAACAAGGAATTACCATCGGCTAACAAAAGAGAGAATATTGGTGAAAGAGACCAAGATAAATATTGTCAAAGGCCTGTGGGTGGCAGTCTCAGACTGTGTTTCTTTTATTGAAGAATACAACATTGCCAGATGGATGTCTGTGTGGCCATCATGGTAGTCTAAGGCCTGATGCCCGCAAACTTGGTTTGATTTGATGAGGGTGGGGCTATCCTCTATCTGGCAGCTCAAGAAAACCCAAAAGGAGGATTTGAGATATTCCAAGAGTATATTAATTCACTGAGGATATAGCAATACTCATAGCTATAGGTGTAATCAGGGTTTTTCTGATAATAGACAATACATTTGGCCAACAAGAAAGAAATGCTCCAATGAACTTCCCCTTCATGAACTTGTTTTTCCTTTGGTCCTAAGGCTTTTCTCTGTTCCCCAAAATTGTTAAAATCAATTAATTTTTTGTAACATGAGATGAACATAACGTTATTGTACAACCTTTTCAAGTATCAGATGAAATGTGAAATTCTGTGAAAGGATCATATGGGTAATCCTTGCTGTTATTACATTGGTCCCTACTGAAATAGGTAACACCAATACCAAGGCCCTTTTCTGTAATTTAGAGCTTTACCATACTCTCTAAAAATACATATGACATGGTGTACAAGTTGTTTCTGGACTTAGGTCAAGGGAAGCTTAGGGTCATAGTGCATAAATCAAGAGTATTTTGATATGCTTTGTTGATCTGTAATTTGGTGGCCTTCTTCTGCTTCTTTGCCATCCCAGTTATTCTTCCCTTATTCATTAAATTATTATATCTCATATGATGATAGCTTGGGTGAATTTCAATTGGTTAGAAATTTGGTCACAGGTCAGGTCACACTGGTTCAGTGCCACCATTTCCTGGAGAATTTAGCAGTGATTATTCTGTGTTTGGGGTGCTGAGCTGCAGGCACTGAGGCCTGATTGGCTGAGGGGAAAGCAAGATGGCTGTTGTTGTGCAGTATCCAAACAAGGGATGCCATTCTGTTTGGCTTGTTAGTTAGTGCTTTGTGCTGGGTTGGGAAAGGGGGCAGGAGCAGAGCTAGATGCTTGGTGACTATTAAACAAGTAGAACTCATATGGGTCAGTACAGGTCAGCTTTCTTGTTACCTACATCAAAGATCTGGATTCAGAAAAAGGACCCAAGTGCTGATCCACACCTCCACTGAAGCTGTCTTGGCTTCTGCCTTATTAACTGACACCATCAAAAATGTAATTTTTTAAAAAAACTATTTTAAAAATCACTAAAATTAGAAGTTTAAACTTTTATGAGTTTATTTTTATTGTAATCACAATCCAAATTTAAAAAGTTCTTGAAACCATTATACACAAATAAAGAGTCAAGAAAATCAATAAAATGTCTTTTTTCCCAAGTTGGATAGCTGTTGATTGTCTTTTAACCTGTTCTTTTTCTATTTTAGGATGCACATACTACACATCTTGTGTGACTTCATTTTATTTTGTGTTTGGGAAATCTCCCTTATAGGTTGCTATATTTTTGTTTCATTTTAGCCCTTCTGCTGGTGCCTCATTTGAATTTTGATAAGATTATAATATATTCTAGAACAACTTAATCTATTTACCTTGTTGAACTATGTCATTTAGTTTGTAGTTTTAACTACATCATTTGATGTTTGATAAAATATTGTATTTTGGGTTAGTGATATTTTTTTATTGCTTTACATTCTGTCACTTCACCAGAAAAACTTAAATCTTTTAATTTTTGAATCTTGCCCCACTTATGATTGCTTAAATCTGAGTCCATTTTGTTTAAATCTGAAGTAATTTTCTTAGTGCTCTTGTAACTGTGCTGTTTTAGAAGAGTTACAAGGGGAAAATATTTAGAAACTAGATGATAATCTTTATTGAGAAATGGTGATTATATTATCATAGTGAATCTGTGGATAGTAGGAACAAGATTGGTGATCACACGGTTTGGATAGTGAAGGGGGTGGCTTGATCCTGGATATGAGTCAAGCGCCAAAACAAGGTATCCATGTAAAGGATCATCATCTGTTCATGTTGTTGGATTTGGTAATTCAAGTTGACTTCCTAGTCTGGCTTTGAGTAACCAGATAATTGGATTGCAGGTCACAAACCCACTTGATTGGAACCTTGCTGGCGGGTCAAGCCTGCAGTTTCAACACCCCCTGGCTTAAGGTTGGCCTCCTCTGGGGGCAGGTTGTCAGGGAGGTTGTCAGGAGCCTGAGCGCTGTATTGGACTAGTTGTTGTTCTGTGGCGGGTAGGGCGGTTTCTTGTTGTTTCTGTCTTGCTTTAAAGGGTTTCAGGCAATCATGGTGTAGGGTTGTTGCAACTGAACCAATGAGAGTTCATTACTTGGAATTGGGGAAGACAACAGTCCAATAGGAAAAGACAGAATAATAAGAATAAGGTGTTGTTTATTGTAGGATATTGTGATTAATATACTAAATGGGGAAGCCACAAGACCACAAGGGGGTGGCATAGTGGGGAGTTCCATGTAGGGTTTGGAGCCAAGGAATAACTTGTGCGGGGATCAGCAGGTTGAATTGGCAACGCTCCTAATTAGGATGAAGTGCCTGCCATTTGACATTGCCATCAGATTCATTCATAACGTTAGATACGTCAAGGGGCAACTCATTGAGCACCCCCTGTGTATTGTAGGATACATTAGCAGGCGAGGTTTGAACCTCAGTTGCAACACCCCCCCCTTGCCCCCTGCTTGTTGTCAGACAACAGAACTGGAGTCTGCGGAAGGTCTGGGAAGGTCTGCACAAACAACCTTTGTGTGGGGATGGCACGGCAGGGGCGCAAGCAATTGTGGTGAAGTTTCTTGGTGTTTCCCTGGGCATCCTCAAGTTGGTAGGTGTGGTTGTCATAGACAGCAGCTACCTTGAAGGGCCCTAGGTGGTTGGGTTCTAATTTGGAAGAATTGGGATTGAGGGTGTAGACAGGATCACCTATGGCGTATCTAGCTTTGAGGTGTTTTGTCCCCCCTGCAATCCGCTTGTGTTTGATTTCTTGGGCTTTGGTATGACATTGGTCTAGGGATGGGGTTGTTACTAGGGGAGGTTTCTTGGGAACCTTAGACCGTAGTTTCCCCTGTTCAACCCCTATCAGACCGTCAGGTGTTCCAAAGGCCAGGGTGTTAGGGCTGAACCCAGTGCCCCTGTTGATTCTTGCTTGCAGGATCAGTAGGGCAGTGGGAAGATGTTCAGGCCACGCAGTGTTAGGGTGCTCTTGCAAGAGTTTGGCAATCAGTTGAACCAGGTAGCTGTTTAACTGTTCCACGTGTCCATTGGATTGAGGATGTTAGGGGGTTGTGACTATATGTTGGAGCGTGTTCTTGACACAATATGCCTTCACAACGTGTCCAACAAGTTTGGGCCCGCCATCCGTGATGAGACGCTTGGGTTGCCCAAAGCAAGCCGCAATTTCCTTACCAATAAAGCGGGTAACAGTGGTGGCAGTGTGGTTAGTTGTGGCCCAGGCCACTGGCCAATGCGTGAAGTAGTCAATAGCAGTGATAATATACTTCTTACCCAGTCTGTCTTTAGGGAGCGGTCCAACAATATTGAGGGCCCACTGTTTGAAGGGTTTCATAGCCTTGATGGGTAGGATAGACTTGGGATGTGCAGGTTTGGACGTATTCTTTTCACACAGCACGCACGTCTCAAGGAGGTCCAAGATGTCTTGACGCATGCGCGGCCACCAAACCTTATGTTTCATGATCTCAAAGAGGTTACGCCCTCTGATGTGACCCAAGGTTTGGTGGTAGTGCAAGATGGTGCCTCCTTGTTGTGTGGTGGGAATATAAGGCGTCTTCTCATCTATCTCTGCCCAGCAGCAGACGTTCCCAGCATTGATGGTGAACTGACTTTTGTTGTCCTTTAGCTTGGAGATGGTGACCAAGTTAAGGCCCTCATAGCAGGTTGCCTCAGGGCGCAGGTAGAGCATGGGCTAGTCTGGGTCCAGACCGTTGTCCCTAGTGATGAACGCTACGTAGAGTTGTGAAAGAGTGTTGGCTGTGACGAGTTCCTTTCCAGGCTTATATTTGATGCGTAATTGATAGGGGATAGACGTTCAACCCATCCTGCTTGGCAGCGTGTCAAATGGGACTGCGTGTTGAAGTACTGGAGTGACTTATGGTCCGTCAGAACGCGGGGTGGGAAGGTCGCACCTTCCAAGTAACAGCGCCACTTCTCAATGCAGTGTACAATGGCTGCCAGCTCTTTATCATGGATGGGGTAACGTTGTTCCAAGTCAGAGAGCTTCCTGGACTCATATGCTACAGAGAGGAAGACACCATTGTCAGTTTCTACCCTTAGCACGCCCCCTATGGCCCTGTCAGAGGCGTCAGTCTCAAGTTTGTACTGTCAATTTTTGTTGGGAAACTGCAGTACTGGTGCTGTTGTGAGCCTTTGCTTCAACGTCTTGAAGGCTTGATCTCTGGCAGGGGTCCAATGAAAGCGCTGTTTGGTATTGAGGAGCTCAGTGAGAGGTGCAATTAGTTCCCCGCAATTGGGGATGAACTTGCGTACATAGGCAACCATGCCCAAGAATGTTCACACTTGGCCCACATCAGTGGGGGGCGGCATGCTAGTGATTGCCTTGATTTTGGCAGGATTGGGCTTTATCCCTTGGGCAGAGATGGTGTGCCCAAGGAATAGTAACTCTGACTTGAGGAACTCACATTTGGAGGGTTTAGCTTTTAGCTGGTTTTCCCAAAGGGTGTTGAGAACAGCACGGAGGTGTTGGAGGTGCGTGGTTTGATCTTGACTGAAGACAATAATGTCGTCAAGGTACACCACCACACACTTTCCAATCAGTTCCTCAAAGGCTTTGTTCATCAACATGGCAAAGGTGAGGGAGTGTTAGTCATTCTGAAGTTCATGACACGGCACTCAAACAACCCGTAGTGTGTGCAGAAGGCAGTTTTTGCCTCATCCCCCGATGCAATGCGGACCTGGTTGTACCCCACAGTGAGATCAATCTTGCTAAAGACCTTTGCACCTGCAAGTGTATCAAACAGGTTGTCAATCAGCGGAAGGGGGTATTTTTTTAACTGTCACCTCATTTAGGGTGCAGTAGTCTGTGACCAGGCAAAGGGACCCGTCCTTCTTGGCTACAAAGAAGACTGCCGCCCTGTATGGAGAAAGCAAGGGGCAAATGAATCCCTTATCAAGTGCGTCCACAAGGTGCTGGCAGAGGGTCTCATCTTCCTTTGGTGTGAGAAAGTATAATGGTTGTGCTTTAGGTAACAATCCTTGAAGTTGTACAGCGTGCTGGATCTCTTGGGGCAGAGGCAGTTGTTCAAGTGTTTCACTGAATAAATCCTTGTACTCCTCGAGGAGTGCAGCTAGCGCTGGTGGTGGTGATGATGACAAGGGAGGGACTGTAGATGATTCTGCACGGATAACTTCAACTGAGCATTGGTTAAAGTCTAGTCTCCCCCCCCTTGAAGCCATATGAGCCTGTCTCAGTTATCCTGACAAACACAGTGTCATGTAGTAGCTTGTTCATTTCCACAGGATAGATCTGGAACCCCACCCCATTCCTATTGAGGGTGATGACAGAGGTATCCCAGTTGATGTAGGGACAGTTATGCCGGAGCCAGTTGAGGCCAGCAATTACGTTGTGGCTGAGGCCTGCCATGATTGGCCCAGAGAGCTTAACCTGGACGTTCCCCATTCTTACGGAGAAGGGTACCGTCTCGTGGGTGATGGCAACTCTGCGGGAGTCAGCTACACGTACTGCTTTGAATCTGCTGGGTACTTGGTCTAATTTCTGGGAGTCAGCAAACGCCTGATCTACCATGGTGTGATCAGCCCCGGTATCTACCAGTAACTTGTGGGTGTTCTCACAGAAATGGAAGGGATAGGACAAGTGTGTTACTTTATTTTAGGAATGAGTGGCTTGCAACACGGGGTTGTTGCTATGGACCTGAAAGACGTCTAGGTTTTTGACCTCGTGAAGATTGTAGTTGCAGGAGTTCTTTGCAAGTAAGGGCTGAGAGGGCAGGTTGTTCAGGGTTGTAAGGCCTCTTGTTGTTACAACCCCCAGGCTTTTCCCTGGTCCTCAATTAGCGCTAGCTGGAGCTCCCCCCTTGCGGGGGCGTTTAGCTGCACTTTCTTGTTGGCAAGGTTGGCAACAGCCCACTTGACCTTGGCCATTGTTAGGTGCAGGACGTGGTTGGGGTGGAGCATTGCTGGTGCGGCAGAAGCCCATCAAAGCCTGGTTATTGGCCTCTACAATGGCTTTATAGCAGTTTTCAATAGAGGTGCAGCAGCCAACAGGAACCCACTTACAAATATGGGGTTTTAACCCATTAACAATGAGAGTGAGCAACATGGCGTTCCCATTGGTCACTGCTTTGGGGGCGGCAGCAAGGGCTTGTTGCCAAGCAGCAAGATACTCAGGGACGGAACCAGTCTGCTTGATGGCTAAGAGGGGAGTCCCCAAGATAATGGGAGAGAAGGTTTCACTATATTGGGACTTGGTGGCGTCTCAAAATGTTACCCAGGTGACATCAAACTCCTGGCTGGCCCAGTTGGTGAACCACACAGTGGTGGGTCCTGTAAGGCGGCCAGATGCAGTGGCAACCCACATGGACTCAGGGACCTGACAGATATGAAGGCGCGTTTTGGTGGACTGGAGCCAACTGACAATATCAGCTCCTTTGACACTGCCAGTGAAGGACTCAAGTTGGAGGTTGAGCATATGTTGCAACAGATCCAACTGTGGTGGGGTTACGCTAGCGTCACACTGCCTGAGGCGGAGCCAATTGTATACACTGGTAAGAACTAGCTGATCTTGATAGATGACATAACCTTCAGGAATGTCCCCCTTGGGGATTGGAAGGAACATCTCTTGTTGTGGAGTAGCCATGCAGCCTGTACTACGTCCTTTCTTGGGGGAATTTTGTTTTTAAAATAGGTTGTAAACCTACTTCTGCTATCACTGCTGCAACTGAACCAATGAGAGCTCAGTACTTGGGATTGGGGAAGACAACAGTCCAATAGGAAAGGACATAATAATAAGAATAAGGTGTTGTTTATTGTAGGATATTGTGATTAATATACTAAATGGGGAAGCCACAAGGCCACAAGGGGGTGGCATAGTGGGGAGTTCCATGTAGGGTTTGGAGCCAAGGAATAACTTGTGTGGGGATCAGCAGGTCAAATTGGCAATGCTCCTAATTAGGATGAAGTGCCTGCCATTTGACATTGTCATCAGATTCATTCATAGCGTTAGATACGTCAAGGGGCAACTCATTGAGCACCCCCTGTGTATTGTAAGATACATTAGCAGGCGAGGTTTGAACCTCGTTTGCAACAGGGTCTTGTCTTGCTTACGTTTCCCAAGCCCCTGCACAAGGTAAGTGTTATTGTTGTTTACCATTAGGATGATTGCTGGCCCTACTTTTTTGGGTTGTAATTTGCTTTTGTCAACGTTCATGACCCAAACTTTGTCCCTGAATTCATGTCTGTTGCAGATGGGAACAAAGATCTTTTGCAAATATTCCTCTTCCTTTGCCGCTTGTCCTCTGTTGGCTTTTGCAACGTGGGGATCTTAGTGTGGGGGGACTTTTCTTGGGATTTCCAGCTTAGGTCCTGTCAATGCTTGAATGATATTTGGCTGTGTGCTGTATACCAATTCAAACAGGCTTTTCCTGGTGGATCTGTTCACTTGGGCTTGACACACAAGTAGCGCAGTCAATAGCTGCTTATGCCAGTCCTCAGGCTTGCCAGCAGTGAGTTTGGCTAAGGCTTGCATGAGGCTATCATTAAGCCTCTCTTTACGCTCATTGGCCTGTGGGTGGTATGGCGTTGTTACAGTGTGTTTGACCCCATTCTTTGCAAGGTATACATTGGTGTTTTTGGAGGTTAATTCTTTTCCTCCATTGGTTATCAGGAGTTCTGGCTTTCCAAACTTGCTGATTATCTCCCTGCCAATAAATTGTTGTATGTTGTTGCCAGTGTGAGCCTTTACTGCTTGGGCTACTGGCCATCACGTCAAAAAGTCAATGGCAGTGATGATGTATTTCTTATCATTGTGTTTCCCTGGAATGAGGCCAACAATATCAAGAGCCCATAATTTGAAAGGTAGTTGTGTGAGGATGGGAAGTACTGACTTTGGCAGAGTTTTGCTCCTGGTAAATTTTTTGCATACTTCACATTGCTCTAGCACTTCTTGGACATCACAATAAAAAGTTGGCCACCAGGCCTTATGCTTAAGGAACTCATAAAGGTTTTGACTCTTGGTATGGCTGAGGTCTCAGTGGTAACGTAAATGGTGTCTACTCTTTGGTGTGTGGGGATGTAGGGAATGGTCATGTCATGAGACATTTTTCTGTGCAAAATCCCATACACGTCAGCAAACAGTTGCTTATTTTTGATGACCATTTCCTTTGTTATGTTGGTTGTTCCAGGGGGGAAACCTTTGTCTTTTGTGCGTAGTACTAAGAGAGGCCAGTCTGGGTTGAGCCCATTTTCCCCTCTTGAGGCACAGGCATACATGCAGGAAAGGGCATCTGCCATGGCAAGCTCAGCTCCAGGTTTGTACTGGATAAGCATGTTGAATCTCTCTAAGAGTTCCATCCACCTGGCTTGTCTGTGGGATAAATTTGCTTGAGTCTTGAAGTAAATGAGTGACTTGTGGTCTGTCAAGGTGGCAAACTCCTTTTGTTGCTCCAGATAACAGCGCCATTTAACTAGGCAGTATACAATTGCCAACAGTTCCTTGTTGTGTATAGGGTAGCGGCACTTGCAGTCTGTCAACTTGCGTGACTCATAGGCCACAGGAAGGAAGTCACCAGCGTCATTTTTAATTTGTAGTACTCCTCTAATGGATGTGTCAGAGGCGTCTGTTTCCATTTGGTACTCTCCATTGTGTTTGGGGTATTGGAGGATGAGCGCTGTTGTGAGTTTTTCCTTAAGGTGTCAGAAGCTGAGATCACACTGGGGGGTCCATATGAACTTGGATTTGGCGCCTGTTATGGTGGATAAGGAAGCAGTCAAAACGCCACAGTCAGGTATGAAGCGGCGTACATAGGCCACCATTCCCAAGAAGGTGCAGAGTTCCAACTTATCCTTGGGTGGCGGCATCTTGCATATGGCCTGTATCTTTTGACTGTCAGGTTTGATGCCATCCTTTGAGACTATGTGTCCCAGGAAGGGTAATTGCTTGCAGAAAAACTGGCACCTGGAGGGCTTGGCCAATAGTTTGTGTTGTGCCGGGGTAGCAAAGACTGCCTCTAGGTCCTTGTGATGCTGTTCCACTGACAGACTGTAAACAATGATGTTGTCTAAGTAAACCAGGGCGCAGTTGCCAATGTGGAGAGCAAATACCTAGTTCATTAAGGTTACAAAGGTTGACAGAGCATTGGTCATACCAAGATTAAGCACCACACACTTGTACAAGCCGTATTTGGTGTGGAAGGCTGTTTTGGGGATGTCTTCTTCTTTGATGTGGATCTGGTTATAGCCTGCTGTAAGATCAATCTTGGAGAAGACTGTGGCGCCACCAAGGGCATTAAAGAGGTTGTCAATGAGTGGTAGTGGATAACAATTTTTGATGGTGATTTTGTTTAGGGCTTGGTAATCTGTAACTAGGTGTAGGGTACCGTCCTTCTTTGCCACAAAGAATACTGCAGCACCAAAAGGAGACTGTGAGGGGCGGATAATTCCTTTCTCTAATGCTTCCTTGAGGTAAGCACACAGGGCGTTGTCCTTGTTGGGAGTGAGGCAATAGATGGGTCATGCCTTAGGTACCGCTCCCTTGAGCTGGATGGAATGTTGGATGTGCTTCTCAGGGGGCAGCCTGGGTAGAGCTTCCTTGAAGATTTCTGGATATCAAGCTACAATTTCACGGTCCTGTGGTGTGATGATATCCTGGTGATCCTTAAAATGGATAACCTCATATTGGCAAGAGTCCCAGTCAATTGCCTTGAGGTTCTCCTGTTCTCCAAGGTCTCAGTGATGCGTACAAAGACGTGGTCACACAGGAGCTGGTCCATGGAGTCATGATAGATTTGGTGATTGACGCCTTCACGTTTGATGGTCAGTACTGAGGTCACACAATCTACGTGGGGGTTGTTCTTCCGTAACCAGTCAAGTCCCAGTACAATGTCAAACTTGGGGAAGTCAATGACAGGCCCTTGAATGGTGGAGTGGAGGCTCTCTAGCATAACAGAGAAGGGGGCAGTTTCCCGTGTCACAGCAATGTGATGTTCATCAGCTAAAACCATGTTTTTAATCTGCAAAGGATTAGTGGCTAACTTGAACTTGTCAACAAAGCTACTGTTGACCAGGGTTTGGTCTGCACCCTAGTCCAGGAGGGCTGAGCCTGTGTAACTGCAAAATCAGAAAGGATAGGACATCAATTTATTTGGGTATCTGGCAATGGTGTAGAGCACAGGGTCTTCCAAGGGGACTTGAATCATTGGGCATTGATCCACGTCCTCTGGGAGGTACTCATCATTGGGCAAGTTGGGGATAGTCTGGGGAAAGCTTGGCTTGCTTAATGCTCTTCCCGGGCTTTTCCCTTGTCCTAGTTGTCTTGAGTGGTCACCACGCAGAAGTGGGTTTGGTTTGACTGTGCGTTATTCTCATTCCTGTATACATTTGAACTGGAGGGCTTGTGGTTGTTGTTGCCATTACTGTTTCTGGGGGGTGGTCTGCTAGAGC
Organism: Entomophthora muscae; assembly: GCA_014839935.2. Classification (NCBI taxonomy): domain Eukaryota; kingdom Fungi; phylum Entomophthoromycota; class Entomophthoromycetes; order Entomophthorales; family Entomophthoraceae; genus Entomophthora; species Entomophthora muscae. The sequence goes on from QTSX02003733.1 coordinate 121,112, forward strand.
GTCCACTTGAATGCAAATCCTTGTGTTGCTCCCTTTTCCAGATTGTGCCTTGTGAAGTGCATTGGACGTTTGCTCTGCCTTCTTGTACTTTTGGTATAAGCTTTGCAAGTTGGTTACTTGATCCAGGTCCTGTGTCTCATTATGTGCAACTTGAGGGCGTTGTAATACATGAGGTGTGTGGCTGGGTTGTCAAAGACCATATTGGAGGGGGCACACAGACAGAGTTCCTTGTAAGCGTGGGTGAGCTCCTTTACAGTACCAGTCTGGGTTAAGTTCTTTACTTGGTGGATGATCATGAGTGCAGTGTCCTTCAGCAGAAATCTTGTCAGGAAGTCCTGCTTGAAGGTGTCCCAGTTCTTCTCAATGTGTTCCTCATGCCACTTGTTGCACCAGGTACCAGCGTCATGTGTAAGTCAAATGGAGATTTCCACAATCCAGAATCTCTGTGGGCATTCCATCTGCATCAGCTTGCTTTGAGCAGATTGGATCCACACTGTGGCATTGTCGTTCTTGGCTCCTGCACAAGGTTCCAAGGCGGCGCTCCAAAGTCTCTGAGCTACGTAGGCTGGCATGGTGCTTTCATCAGTTGGTTGCGGCATAGATGAGAAAGCCTGAAAGAAACCTCGTGCAGACATGGCGTTGAAAACGGGTAGGGGGATCACTGTGTTCTGGTACAAGGCAAAGCCTTTGGGTATCTCGGTACCAGGCGTGTACAGGGTCCAGCCGGGCAGAAGGCCAGACATAACTCTATTGAGGATTTGTTGGCTGCAGCGTGTGCGGGCAACAGGCGGAATTTTTCAAGATAAGGTAGGATAGAGAACCTACCAGTGCTACCAATGTCGTAACTGTGCTGTTTTAGCATAGTTATAAGGGGAAAATATTTAGAAACTAGATGATAATCTTTATTGAGAGATAGTAATTATATAGTAATAGTGAATCCGTGGATATTAGGAACAGGATTGGTGATCACACAGTTTGGATGGTGAAGGGGGTGGCTTGATCCTGATAATGAGTCAAGTGCCAAAACAAGGTATCCACCAAAAAGGATCATCATCTGTCCATGTTGTTGGATTTGGTAATTCAAGTTGACTTCCTAGTCTGGCTTTGAGTAACCAGATAATCAGATTGCAGCTCACAAACCCGCTTGGTTGGAACCTTGGTGGTGGCTCAAGTCTGCAGTTTTGACAGTGCCATAGCTTTGAAAATACTGTATGCAAAAAAGCAATATACAAGTGTTTAAACTTGTGGCTAATGTAAAAGTGTATGTGTTAACTAAGATCTAAAAATCAACTACTTCCTGACAAAAGGTTAAAAAGACATACAACCTAGAATTTTTTAAAAATCCAATTTTAGTTTATTAATAATATTTCAAACTTGCCAATTTTTTAAACAGCTTACCAAAAATATCTGTAAAGAATAAAACTAATACATACATAATTTTATTAATATTTGGATTAAATGTTTTTTATTTACTGATTTCTTTTATTGGTACTTCAATAAATTGGATAATTAAATATAATATTTATTAAGTAAAAATACAGAACTATAAGAACAAATAGATATACAATATTTGAATGAGTTATTATTAAAAGAATTGATAAAATAAATTTGAAACTCAAAAATTTTATTTTGAAGGTAGAAAAGAGCTCCTAGAAAAACTACCAACTAAACTGTGTCAATACAGACAATCTTGGGGTCAGGGCAAAGAGTTATCATCAAGGGGATCTAACAACCAGGTATTCTTGATTCCATGTGCCAGACTTCTATAAGATGTTAACAAGAAAAGTATTAATTAAATACCTTGAAACATTTATCATGCTTGAAAAGTGTTTGAAACTTTTCTAGACCCCCTTGATGCCACAGGCCAATCAGGTCTGGCAATAGCTGCAATGTTAGCATAAAAAATATTGTCAAAATTCAATGAAGAGGAAGAGAGATTTGTTAGGGGCACTGAAGGGGGTGAAGTAGTATCACAGAATATGGATACTGGGGTAAAGAAGAAGGGGAAGGGGAATGTAAGCAATGATACAAACAGTATGAATTTTGGTGGAAACTGATACAGTGATGGGGATCCTCAAGTGGCATGTTCCTCATACTATCATGTAGTGTATGACACTGGCTTTGGATGGGATGCTAAAAAATGGCTATTGTATGATGTGATTTAAAGAAAAAAGACTTAACTAAGTAGGTTATCTGTCCAATGAGTGTATATCGGAGACCAACACTGTTGCTAAGCTGTGGAAGCAACAGGAAGGATGGTAGCTCACTGGCAGGTTTACTTTGACAACATGGTTTGCAGCTACGGAACCTGGCAGAAGTGGCACACTGCTCGAAGTGTTGCAGATGTGTGTTGCTAAGACAGCACTTATAAACAGTTTCTGTGGATTCCGATGACAATTTTGAGATAAACTAATATCTCACTACATTTAAAACATAATTTTAAAGTAATCCTTGGGTGGTTTTCAACTCCGAAGGGCTAGATACACTAAATATAAATTAAAATGTAAAATTATAAAAATCAGATTTATTCTAATCGCAATGTCGGATTAACTTAGCCGAGGGACACATGATAAATGAATCATTTTGACGTTCTAGCTTTAAAGAGTGTAGGTTGGCCTCAGCTTTAGGAGCTCACTACATGATGGAGAAACCCTTTCAAGTGTTAGGAAATTACGAAGATCCTATTTGGCAAGCAATGAACCAAGTCGAATTACCAAGCTGTTTAAACCAATCTTCTTTTTTAATGTGCATATCAATGCTTTTATAAATCATCATTTGAATCTTGAGAATAATTTAAGGTGGCTTATCTGTGATTGATTGCCAGAATACTTGGAGCTTGGATTCTAATCCAATATCAAGTATATTATCTACATTAAAATAAAGTAGTGTAACTAGTCAATAAAAGTTTCCCGAAATAAAAATCTTCGAGGACTTTTTAAAAAAATTGTTGTTAGTTAAGATCTACATATGCTTAAAACCTCTGAGGGCTGAATAATATAATGAGGTACTTAAATAGGTATATGGCGACTCTCAAGGTTCCAAACCAATAAAAAAGCTTAACCAACTAAGTTTACACCAATTAGCACTCCAAAATTCAAAAAAAATTATACATTAGTGAATAGATTTAGATATTTAACAGCCTAATGTAAAACAATATAACTTAACTAAGTTAATTGATCCTTCTTATAAAAATGCATATATCACGTTTATATACAGTAGTTTTCAAACCTGTTGAGTATCTGTATATTAGTCAGTTTAGAACACATGGGCTCAGTCAAAAAATCAAATTTCAACTTGATAAATCTAAATAGAAGACAATTTTTACTTAAAATGACCGCTATTTGGCAAATATGTCTAGTCATACAACAACCTACTTAAACTGGGGACAAATGCTTAACAATTCAACAACGAGTGTACCAAAAACTAGAACACATGGGTTTCAGTCACAAAACTCATCTACTATGTTTACATTGCTTTTGGTGAATGCATGAAACTCAGTCACAAAAGTTACAAACTTGATCCAACAACAAGCCTCAATAGCAACTGAAACTGACAACGTAAATATCAAATATCAAAACGCATGAATGAATCTATAATACTGTTACCAAATCATCCTAATTAAGAATGCAATCTAGAATACAAAAAGGAAATAAATATTATGAGCTCTGTTTTGGTATTAGAATCAATAAAAATATTAAGTTTATCCAAACTCATGATCAACAGTACACATTTACAACCAAAAATAATTAATATAGAAATCTAAAATCTAATTTAAAAAATGGTAGTGACTACAAGGTTTTGTGCTACTATATATGGAGAGCTAAAAAATATAATAAATAAATTATATAGATAACCTGTTTTAATTTTATTATATTTTTATACCTAAATGGACACATCCCAACAACAGAGCCAATTAGAATGAGTGTACATGTGGTGTCTTTGTGCTTGGCTCAGACCAGACACACCTCAGTTATTGTACCCAGTTTAACTTAATCTAAAAGCCTGTTAAAAAAGGATATGTTCTTGTTTACAAATTGTCATGCCAACTTGTGGTTAATCTAGCAACAGAGAACCCAGTGGTCTGGTGCTAGATTGACCACAAGTTGGTGTGCCAATTTTCAAACAAAGACATCTCCTTTTTTAACAGGCTTAGCTCATTAAAAGTTACTTTCACTTAAAAAACCATAATAATAAATAGCAATAAAAATTCTATTAAAACAGAAATGCAAAAAATTATTTCTAGAAAATTAATTTTATTAAAATGAGTGCTCCTATTTGAGACATTTTCTCAGACATAAATGTCCAGATTTATATGTATATATATTGGAAATAATGCTGTAGTTCCCTGAATAAATTCTGGTGGATTCACTATTGAAACCCATTATTTCCAATGTGAGTCCCAAAAATAATCAATTTTTTCAAAAAATTGTTTTTCTTGTGTTTGAGTCTATCACCTTTGTGACTAAGCCTCATGTGTTCTCTGTTTGTATCATATTTGCGGCAACTGTGGTAAGCTCAACTCCCTGGTGATTGACTCCCTGGTGCTTGACACTATAGTAAAGTGAGAATTCAGCTTTTTCCCTGATTGACAACTGGAAATTGACACTTTTTAAATTAAAGGATCTTGATGTACTGAAAACTTTTAATATAAAAATTAAGCCTTACAGCTATGGTCTACTAAAGTGACCCCAGAGAGCTCAAAATTGCAATAAAACAGATCCCTAATAAAAATAGGGAGAAATAAGCAATTATTTCTCATTTTACTATGTAATTTACACTCTTCATTATAAAAATATTTTTAATATCATAAAAATTAATGTTCCAATGAATAAAAAATAAACAAAAACACAACAAATAAATTTATGCAAAATATGAAGAAATTTAAATTTTTATTTGATATAGTTTATATAATCACAACTGTGAAATCATATGTTTTATTAGGAAATTAACAGGAATTAAGATATTTCACTTACTTTCAACTATAAATATTCATCTCAAACTTACCATGCATACATAAAATAATCATTGCTATCTAATTAAATTAAAAAAAATCAAAATTAAAACTAAAATTTAAATGATCAAAACTAAAAAGTAAAAAGTAAAGCTAAAAAGTTAAAAGTAAAAATCATATAACTGAGCAAGCAAGCAAGTTTAGTCCTCATCCTTCTTTCCCTGTTTCATTTTAGCCCCTTCTAGGAGGGCAGTGAAAACAAGCTCATGTTGCTGCTTAATCTAAGAGGCCTTATACTTGTGCTTGGCCGCACCCTGGATGGCCTTGGTGAATAGGGTGGCGCGGGTTGTAGGCTTGGTGGGGGGACGTGGTTGGCGAGATCTTGGAACTTGGATATTGTTTTCTCTTGCTCATGCTTCAGGAGAGAGAAGAACTTATTAAACTTTGGATGAAGCCCAAAGTTGGCTTTAAGATGCTTGTGATAAGCCTCTAATGCCAAAGTGTTCTTGAGCTTCCCGTTAATGGCTGCTTGGTAAACGTTCCAGCTGGCCTTGGCGCGGGCCTTGCCTTGCCTCTGCATGACAACTTTCCCAATCCACTGGGGCTCAAAGTACTCAAGGAAAGGCTTGAACTTTGGGTGCTTCACTATGTAAGGATCCTTTGAGAGCACCTCAAACCCCTGCACAGTGTGCTCTGGCTTTAAAAAAGCCAAGGCACTGAATTGTGCCAGCACAAATTTACAGGTGTCCAAAGTGCCCCTCCAGCTCAACCTACTAAGCTCAGTGTGGGCCTGCACGTTACAAGCAACTTCTTGGTGGAAGTGAAAGTGGCACCCATGCACCTCCCTGCTGAACAGCTGCTCAAATGCATTGAACTGAGCAGGCTTAAAGTCCATGATGCACATGTGAGGCCCAAGAGCTCTTAGCCTCACCCTTTCCTCTGAGTCCAGGGTGACCTGGTCCTTGTCAGAGGCAGGTGGGTTGTTGCAGGTGTGGGGGGTCTTCTTGGATATATCATTGTTGGCAGGAGGAAGGAGGGCAATTGCTTGGCAAAGGATTGAGAACGCACATGTGTAAATGGCCTCAGTGGCCCCAGGAAGAAGAAAGAATGCAAGTGGAATCACCCAGATGTCAATCTGAGCATGGATCATCCCAATCTGTTTGAACATCTGGGGACAAGTGGCAAAGGTACCATCAACTAGCCAGGTTGAAGCCTTTTTTAATTCCAGCAGGTTTTGCTGAGTGGCATAGCAAATTATACAGTCTTTGCTGCCAGGCCTGTCATCATGGAGGAGGAAGCGCTCATCACTCAGAAGCTGCTTGAGTTTGCAAATGAGCGTAAGCTCATAAAGGACGTATGAAGCCTTGGGAGGAGGGGGTATTGACAGCAATTCTTTTATTGCTGATGAACTTAAAAAGTTGCTCCTGGGTGGGCACCAACTTAAGATTGTTGGGCTGCAGGTGCTGGAGGGCCTTGATGGCCAGATCTGATGTGTGGAGGTTGGAGAGGTTGGGATGACTTGGACCAGGTACCACTTCAGCATCAGGTGATTGGGGGGGGGCTCACAGGTGTGCTCCCCCTTCTCTGCAGTAACCTGCTCCCAACCCTTGGTGTTTAGCCGGGGCCCACAAGTCTTGTCCTCACATACAAAGTGTTTGCTTTTGGTTTGTTGTTTTTGATTATTACAATTGAAAATATAAATTATCAGTGATGTACCCAGGACTTCCCTTTACGGACATGATTGGGAAGTAACAGGGGAAGCGCTTGGGAACTTTGAACTCTCTGTCCACATTGCAAATATTGTGGATGGCTAGTGGATCCCAAGCAACATAACCAGAAGCTTTGAACTTCTTGGAGTACTCCTCAGGCTCATCTTGGGGTCAGGTGAGGGAGGAGGGGAAGAGCCATCAGGAGGGGGAGGGGAAGGTTTCTCTGAGGCCTTCTTGGATGCCTCCTTTTTCTTACCAGAAGAATAGGTGGGCTCCTTGGCAGCCTTTGACTTCTTGGTGCATCACTTCTTGGTGGGCTTGGAGTCAGCCTCTGAGTGGTAAAAGGAGTGGTTGGTAAGATCACCATCAGATTTATTGGGGGAGGAATTTTTGGGGGAAGGTGAATGGGATGTGGAAAATGAGGGTGAAGGGAGGAAGAGTAGAGGAGATGGGGTGAGGGAGCTGGGGTTGGAGACTTTTCCTTTTCAGGCTTCTTGGCACGCTTTGGAGTGAAGGCAGTTTCTTTGGAGTCCTTGGAGGCTTGGCGCTTGGGCTGTTGGCTATCCTTGTTTGATCTTGTCTAAAGAAAAGTTTAGTTTTGTAAATAAAGCAGTGTGAAAGATATGAAACACAAAGAGGTAAAGCAAAACAAAAGTTAAGTAAAAAGTATGCAAAGAAAGTTTTATTTAGCAAGAAAAAAACATAAAAAGGTAAATAGAAGTAAAATAGAAACTCAAAGTATAGATATAAAGGTTAAAACATAGAAAATAAGTGAATTTATGATGAAGCATCAAATATGTTAGATTCAGCATAACATCTTAGGGCTAAATAAATGTAAAAGTATAATAAAAATTAAAAAAAAAGTATATAAAAGTTATATAGAAAGTAGCAGAAAGAGTAGTAGGTTATAACTACAAAAATAATTATTATGTGGAATTTTTTATTGGGAGTTGAAAATTCAAAACATAAAAAAGTGTCAAGTTTGGCACTGTTGATCAGCTGGGAAAAGCTGAATTCTCACTGTCAAGTATGCCAGAGTTGAGCAGAAAAATCAAATTTACTATGTTTTTATATATAAAACTTGCTTAAATTTAAAACAGGTTTGAAAGTTAACCCAAAAGCAAGGCAGTTTCATATGCTTAAAATAAAAAAATACAACATAAGTTAAAAAAGTAAATGAGTAGGAAGGTGTTTATTAGTGATTAGGGCATGCTGTGAGGAGCTGGGAGTGAATTATTTACCATAGAGTTGGTTAAAACGTTAAGAAGCTCTCTGTACTAATCCCCAAGTTAAAGTGTTGAGTGGATAGTGTTGAGTGGCGCTCATAGTGTGTCACTTATTAATTTAGCCTTAATTCTGAGCCTTTGATAGGTTAAATCTGAAACCAATTGCGTGGCAAGTGGATAGAGTCAAACAAAGAAGGAGTTACGTTTCTGTTTTTTATAAATTACATATGAAATCTCTTAATAAATTGGGCTTAATTTATGTGGCACCACATAATCCACAAACCCAGGAATAACATAATGTAAAACAAGTGGGGTATTTGATTAATGTCTATACCACTAAATCCAGTATAGTGGTGCTTGGGAGCCTAATTGACAACTATGGACACTAATAATAAAAATATAATAGTTAATAAAAATTTTATAAAAAGTGCATATTTATTTTATTAATAAAATTAAAATTTTACTTAAAAAGTGTTGAACTGACCACTTTTGCTTTTAGAGTGTCAAACACAGGTTTTTCATTTCTATTAGTAAATTTACTTATAAACTGCCCTTTAAATTGATATTTTAGCTAACCAAATTATTAAACAGAGAAAATTTGAGTGAATTTAAACTCAGTTTTTGGTTTCAACCCCCAAAATTACTAGTAAAAATTAGCTTAAAATCAGTTAAGCCAAAAATACTAATAGATTCACTTATGCGGCACTCAACTCCCTGGTACTCAACAAAGTGTCAAGTACCAGGGAGTCAATCACCAGGGAGTTGAACTTACCACAGTTGCCATATTTGTCACATACTCATTATCAAATTTGATGTAAAATGATTCAGCAAGTGACTAGATTGTGCCATTATGAATTTGAGTTCCATGTGTTTGCTATCTCATTTTTGGAATTCAGTATTTGACCCTATTTTTGTTGTATGGTTGACTATTTTTGGTTTCTGGCCCCAGATATATAGAAGCTTTATTGAGTAAATTTTCCTTCAACTGGTTCCAGTTGAAATTTGTTTTGTAGCTGAGCCCATGTATTCTAAACTGACTAATATACAGATATCTCAACAGGTTTGAAAACTACTGTAGTGAAAATTCAAGAAAATGTCAACAGTGCCAATGTTATCTCTGGAAATTTCTACATTTTTTCTAATTGTTGGTGGGAATCTAGCTTTTTTACTAATTATCATTCATAATGTCAACACTTTTCACTTCTCATATGTGAAACTTTATATTTTAAAAAAGAACATTTGAAATTTTAACATGTTGTATTTTAAACTTTGCTTTTTCATAATATTTAATTTTTTAAAATAAAATTTATATATTAAGTTACTGCTTCTTTGTATTTCTTTTGATTTTTAATTTGTTATTTAAAAGTCTAATAAATAAAAAAAATTACAGTGATTTTTTATATTTTAAATTTCCTTTGAAGAACTATAAGTAAGAAGTTTCAATATGATGATTCTTATAGTTATTTTGTTTTGTTTTTAAATAAAAAGCTTTAGTTTCATAGCTTGTTACTTATTATTTTAGGACACAAATACTTCAAAGCAAAAGGAGGGTACAGAGCGTCCTTCTAAGCCCACCAAACACACCAAGAAGAATGAATCATCATCAAAAAAGGCTGCCTCCAAGCCTTCACCTAAACCCTTGCCAAAGCCCTCCTATGAGCAGAGCCCAGCTTACTCTACTGGGGGAGAGAAATATGAAGGTTTCCTTACAGACTACAGTTTCTATAACTCTGCTTCAGATGAGGATCCCACCAAGAAGTGATGCCAGGATGAAAAGACCCCAACCAAGGTTAAGTTTCCACACATGAGGAGCACCACAACAAGTTCCCTTCTTCTCCCTAACCACCAAGCTCTTCTCATTCTAGATCATCTGAGGATGACTCAAAGCCCTGCCCTGATTACTTCCCTGGCTTCTGCCATGCCCCTGCTGACCCCTGGGACCCTCTGTTTGCCCATAATATCTGTAATGTTGATAGCAGGTTCAAGGTTTCTTTCTCTCTGCCAAAGTTTTCCCTCATTTGAGCATCAAAGGTGGGCTGGCCATGGTGGCCAATGGGTACATATTCTCCTGCAATAACGTCAACTGGGGCTTCAAGAGCCAGAATTACACCTACAAGGATTGCTCTTGCCCATTGCAGCTCAACACTAAGCACTGGGACAAGGTCTAAAAAATCAAGGGAAAGCACACTTGTGTGATCCCAAATCACAATCTCTCACCTCCTGAAGTGGTATCTGGTGAAATTCATTCCCACCTCAAATAACTTTTCCCCTACCTAGCTGGACTTACTTGCCTGTAAGTACCTCTCCCTCATCAATCTGAAGAGGCTATCAACCCATAATCAGTTGGTGAAGTTTGTTAGCATAGGCAATAAGCCCTCAACCCCCTGGCTAAGAGCACCACCACAATTGAAGACCTGGTCTTGACTGATGTCCTTAAAAAACTAAGGATGTTGAGATGTTCCTGCTCTATAACAATGATTGAGAAGTAGAGGATAAGGTCATAGCCTACACCGCAACCCAAAACCTGGAGCAGCCAAACACTGCTACCACCTGGCTGTGTGACTCTACTTTTTCAACCTGCCCCACCCTATTCAAGCAGCTTTGGGTCATGTACAGGCAGTTCAACACTGTTGTAAATTAGACTGTATGGATAAAATAGTCAAGGTTATCAGTGGAATTAATCCTGATAGTCAAGCCTAATTTGTTTTGCACCCAAATTTGTCAGATCCAGTGGATTTACATTTCTAATTTTAATTCATATGTTACAATGATTTGGCCAACCTTTTACATCCATAGGAATTGAGTTCAGGAACTGCATTCAACTTCTATAATGGGCAGCTGCAAGCTGCAGTCACTCCAGGGTAATATGCACCTACTATTCCCCGCTGGATTGTCTGGATCATCCCTAGAAGGAAGGAACTCAGATGCAAGATCCTGGATGACAACAGAAGATGCTGTAATATTCCAGACAATGGTGCAGGTGTTAATAACACTCCTGCATTTATTGTGCAGCCTTTGCAATATATAACCTTCCCTTCTTTCTCTCAATAAAGATATACTTTTACATATTACATCTTGTCTTTCTACTCTACTCAGTTGTTACCTTAGTATTAAAGGTAAAGACTACAGAGTCACTGGACTTGTATTAATTTGTGTTTAGGACTGCTGCTATACTCTACCAATAAGCAACTCTAGAAGTTAACCCCAAAGATCTCAATAAGGCCCAATTCACAACAAATGCCCAGGTTATCCCCCTTGTTTTATTTCTCCTGACTGGTGCCAAGACAGAGGTCTACGCCAGAGCCTTCAAATTTTTTATGGGATGCTTTAAGCTCCCTTCCCACCAACAAGCTCTCCCCTCTCATTTGCACCATAAGAGCAAACCCTTTCTTTGCTAAAAAGATGAGTCTGCCAAGGCTGCTGAGCAGCTATCTTATGCATGCTCACTTGGGCCAAAGATTATCATCATGGACTTTGAGCTTGCTCAGTTCAGAGCCTTTAAGGATACCTTCAATAAAGAAGTACAGGGCTGCTTCTTCTATTTTAGGCAGGCCTTCATCAAACATCTTGAGAGCAAGAAGGAGCTCTTTGAGAAGTATCTCAATGATGACAAAGGGAAGTACCACTTTGCCATCACCCAGTTTGCTGCCTTGGCTTTTGTGCTGCCAGAGCGTACAGGGTTTGATTTTGAGGCCCTCCTGGGTGTTGCTTAAATAAAAAGCACTCCACTATTTTCAAAGGCTACCTTGCTTAATTTAAATGCCAATAGATAAGAAAGAAGGTGACTGCCCAGAAAGGAAAGAGCAGAGCCACTGCCCCTTGGCACTGTCAGAGTGCCTGTATCAACAGAGAGATGAAGACAACATCTAGCCTGGAGTTGTGGCACAAGCACCTGAAGACAAAGTTTGGGGCAACCTCCAAGTTCAATAAGTTATTCCAGAAGCTGCAGGTGGAGCAGGCAAGGAATATCTCCAAGTTCCGGGACCTTGCTAACCAGGTGTCCCCCAAAAGAGGAAGTCAAAGGAGAAGAAATACCAGTAGGACATTCAAAAGATGGCAGAGATCAAGAAGTACCTTGAAGATGTTGCAACTGCCCTTGCTGGTGGCTTCAATTAGCCCAGTAAACTTTGCTTTGCTTTGCCTGGATCCTTTATTTTTGAATTTTTATATTCTTTTTTGAATTTTACTAATATTTTTAGGTATGAATGATAAGTTTCAGATACAGCTTTAATGTGGCTTTGTAATAAATATTTTATATTTTGTTAATTTATCTGTGAAAAAATGAGATATTTTCAGTTGAGCTTATAAAAAGTATAAAAATAAAAATTAGAATTTCCTTATTTTTTGTATGTGTTATAATTTATTTAGTATCTTTATTTATTTTTTCATAAGAATTTTAAGTTTTATGAAAATCTAAAATTATTTTTATAGTGAAGTGTTTCTTTTACATAGTAAATTGAAAAAAATTGCTTATATCTCTTTATCTTATTAGTTATGGTATTTTTATTACATTTTTGAGATCTCTGGGGTTTATTAGTATAATATATCAGGTTTGAAATTATTTTATTTATTAAAAATGACAGAGTAAAGTGTTACACTATTTAAAAAAGTGTCAATATCCAGAAGACAACATTATTAAAAACCAGATTCACACTTTACTATAGTGTAGACATAGTCACCTCAACATGGCCACTGTCAACATGGGTGCTGTTGCCGCTAAGTTCTACACACATTTGAAATCTCTTTATTCCTATGTGCCTTTATAGTCAGCCAATCAATTAAAAAGGCTTATCTATTCCTCATATTAGTATTCTTCTATTTTCATTTTTACACCTATACAGTATTTTTAAAAGTTATGACAACAAGGAAAACTACTTTAAATTTAAAAAAATAAATCAGATGTAAACAAAATTAAAAAAACAAATTTATATTAATTTACAATAGAGTTATTTTTTCTTAATTTCATTTACATCTGATTTATTTTTTTAAATCCAAAGTATTTTTTCTTGTTGCCATAGCTTTTAAAACTACTGTATATTTTATTTGTATTATGTTTAATTTTACAATTTTCATTTTATATTTAAAAGTTGAAAAGAACACAATCCAGAAAATACGGCGCCATTAACACAGAGGTTTAATTTTTGTATTGAATATTAAATCTTTTTATTATAGTTGTGGTGGCTATCACAAACACTTGATCACAAAGTAATGTTTATATGTTTATATCACTCCCCTCAAATAAATATATAAACTAAATAAAAAAGTAAAGAGATGAGTTCTTGAAGTAAATGATGATTTTGTATTAGCATATATTACTATAAGTGTATAAATTCCTGTTTTAAGATATTTTTCTTTAGTAAAATATTGCTAAAATAAAAGTTTTTTAGAAATTAATTATTACAAAAAATTAAAAATTAAAAAGTTTAATATATAATAAGGGGAAGAGGTTATTTATGTGCACTTGTGATGGGTTCTTTGATATACAATCACCTGGAAATGAAGTTGGTACACAATCTCTGCCACTACACTGTAGACAGTGAATACATATGGTTGAATATTCTTGCCTTCTAGTGAAATAGAAGGATTGTTAGGTAGGAATTCAGCAGCAGCTTATCTGGCCGGGCTGCAAACCTGTATATCCCAGCCAGGGCCAGAGTGTCCTGGATCACATGGTCCAACAAGTTGTATCCTGAGGAAACCTTCTTGCTGTCCAGGGAGAGCCTGACCTCATTGATTCCTAGAGGACTACATCCATGTTCTTTATGTTGGCGCCCATCCCAAAGTAGAATAAGAAACCAAGGTAAACCATGATGAAGCCTTTTTCCAGCAAAGGGCTCTGTGCTCTCACTTAGTTTGTTGTACACCATGCTAATATTCTTTTTGTACTTGGCTTTACCAAATGTGGTCTCTATGACCAGAGGCACCCCTGTCTTGTCCTAGCTTCAGGCCAGCTTAAAGTCTGCCAGGAGAATTTTAGTCTTTTTAACAGCTGTTGCAAATGCAACAGCAAATCTTGAAACTGTGTTCCCAAAATTTTCAAGAAGATAAGAAAGTGTATGCTTTACTGGGAAGCAGAAGCAAGAGCCCCTGTGAGCCTGGCCTATCTCTGGTATAAACTTGAATTAGAGCATCACTGAGACGTCCCAAACAAGCTTGATGAAGTTTACACAGTAAACTACACCAAGAGCCACTGGGGTCCAGGCGGACCATTTGGTTATCCTTATAGGCTTTGACAGCCCATTTGGATGCCCCATTGTGTATATGAGTTCCTTCAGTAATTTTCTTGACATGGAAAAATTGCCATTTATTTGATCTTTAAGCTTGCTTACAATAGGAGGCATTATAGCTAGCTTTCTAGCCACATGGCTGGCATAGTTGGCTAAAACATTGCAGGGGCATAAGAAACCAGCACTTTTTGCACAACAACATCAATAATTTCTATAAAAATAGATTTGCATTAATGATTTTTTGTAATTCTTTTTTATTATATATCTTTTTCACACACTTTCTTTCTGGGGGCCTCTTCTGGGCAGGCCATCTTTGGCACAATTAGCTGCATAGGTGTCTTGATTTCCTACTTTCAGGCGCGCTTTTTTGGCTTGAAATGTCCATACATATCTGGGTTGTCTACCAATACAGAAGGCACAGAAAGAGTATAGGCCTTGGACTAAAAACCCTCTACCACAGTCTTTTGTACGTTTAGATGACCCACAATTGTCTTCCCAGATGTGTCAGGCATCTTGGCCAGCAGGGCTTTGTTGACACCTTGTTGAGTTTGTTGCCTTGAAGAAAACAGACTTGACTTTGGCTTTGATTTTTAACCACTCTCTTTGATATCTAAAAAGCAGATTAAAAATTCCTTTAATAGCTTTTTGAGTTCTCTCTTTGATTTTTACTAACCTTTTTATATTTATTTATAGCTTTCCCCCTAATAAACTTTATTTTATTCTGGTATTATTGACTCTTTGTTTATTCTTGTTTGTTTTATTTAGTTACAGTATCCCATACTTTAACCATTGTGTATATGTTTTATTAGATATTCCAATTTGTGTTGTTTGCTTTATGTTTTTCCATCCTTCAATAATTGCTATATTGTTTTGACTCTTTTAACAGCCCCTTGTTAAAGAATTAACAACATTTTAGTAATCAGCTAAATTTAAATTAAATAATATATGTTTATTGTGTTTAGAGAAGTTTTTGCTGATTCAAATTCAAAACCTTAATTATAAACTTTAAGCTAATCAGGAGCTGTGTGAAAAAGTGATTGTTGTAAATAAAGGGACATGCAGTAATTCTTTGTTTCATGTGTGCTAAAACATCTGATTGACTGATTGTTTTACCATTGTGTGCTATTGCTGCTGGGTTAGAACTAGTCCACAAGCAATTTTCTAAAGCAGCAATGTCACACAATGGCAAAACAACCTTCCAATCAGATTAAATTATGCACATGAATCAAAGAATTATTGAATGTCCCTTATTCACAACAATCACTTTCTCACATGACTTATGATTGACTTAAAGTTTATTATTAAGGTTTTGAATTTGGATTAGCAATAACTTCTCTAAACAAAATAAACATATATTATCTAAGTCAAACTTAACTGAACATCAATTTTTTGTTAATCCTTTCCCACTGGGCTGTCTAAAGAGCTAAAAATAACTATTTTCTTGATCTAGATACATGGCATAGCAAACATATGATGTTTTATGAAAATACATTGAACATATAGTAAACAAAAAAATAAAAACATAGAGAAAATTAAAAATTAAAATTCTGGATAGTAAATTATATAAATTAAAATATTTGGTGGCAAGGAGTTTATTTGGGACAGGAATAATGATGCATATTGGTGATATAACACAAGAAATAAGGCATATAGATTGTGCTAGTTTGGGAGGTCTGGGATTAAATGGGAGGCGCTGATTGTGGGGGTTAGTGGTGACAGGGGCTGAACCAAGAATATTTTGTGTGATAGTCAATAGATAAAGCTTGTTATATTTCTTGCCTGTCATTGGTTCAATTGGCTGGTAGATGGCTGTGGCCTGGGGTGGGAGGCACTTTTCTTTACGTGATTGGCTGCCATTGTTCACATGGAAAAGCTTGGGACAAAAAGGTCAGCCACTATCTACAATTCAAAGAGAGAAGCATGGTCAAGGAAATCATGATAAAAGCATTAAAGGACTATGGACAGCGCTTTCAGACAATGTAACCAATATTAAAAAAACATCATTGGCTGGATGGATGTCTGCATAGCTGGCTGGGTATTTGAAGCCTGGTGCTCACATCCTTGGATTATTTTGATGGCTGTGGAATTACTATTCATCTGGTGACTCAAGAAAAGCTGATAGGGGGATTTAAACTCTCTCACAAGTCAAGTTATTCACTGAGAATCTGGCTATACTCATAAAAATTGTTGTAATCAGGGTTTGTCTAATAATAGAAAATACCCTTGCCCCAAAAAACCAGACATGCACCAATGAAAGTCCCCTTCTTGACCTTCTTCTTCCTTTGGTCCTATTGGCTTTTCTCTGTTCCCCAGAATTTTTAAAAGCAATTGATTGTTTGTAACATGAGATGAATATGACGTTATTGGACAAACTTGTCAAGCATCAGGTGAAATGTGAAATTCTATAGAAGGATCATATGAGGAATCCCTGTTGTCATCCTGTCGCATTATTGAATGTATCAGCCAAAACATAGTCTGTTTATGTTAAGGGCAATGAAACAATTGCCTGATTGCCAACTTGTTTGCTATGTTTGCTATTCTGTGCCTGTAAACTTGTTTAATTGCGCCTAAAAAGCGCTATTTGAATCAAAGGCTAATTGTACATAGAGCTTGGTATTTACTTCCTTGACTATTAAAAAATTAAAGCTTTTAAGAGCCACTTTCCTCCATTTGGCAAGGCGCATAAAACCGGTTTTTTTCATGCCCAGTCACTTTACAATGATGATTCTCCACTGCCTCCATATGGCACGTCCTTCTTTTGGTGCCTCTTTCCTTTGGCAATAATTCCCCTGCCCCCACTATATAACCTTCTAACATATCAAATAAAGAACCAGTTTTGTCTTATTACCTTCTTATATTCTTTTGTCCTTACCCAGGCTGTCACTATACCACAACAAGTATAGTATTAAGATAAAGAAGTAGTAGACTAACTATTTGTAGAAATCAGCACCCAGGCTGCATATTTTACGATACATCCCATTGGTCTCCACTGAAATAGGTCAACAACAATACCAAGGCCACTTTCCTGTACATTCAAAGCTGCACCATATACTCCAAACACATATGTCATGCTGTGCAAGTTATTTCTGGACTTGGGTAGGGTTACGCTTGGGATCCTGCTGCAGAATATCAAGCATGATTTGATATGATTTGTCAATCTGGGACTTGGTGGCCTTCTTCTGCTTCTTTACTATCCTAATTATACTCCCTTTGTTCATTAAATTATTAGATTCCCGCATGATGATAGCTTGGGTGAATTTGAATTGGTTGGCAATTTGGTCTCAGGTCAGGTCACACTGGTTCAGTGCCACCATTTCCTGGAGACTTTTATTGATGATTACTCAGTGTTTGAGATGCTGGGCTGCAGTCTCTGAGGAATGATTGGCTGAGGGGGAGCAAGTTGGCTGTTGGTAGGCAGTTGTTCCAAACAAGGGATGCCATTCTGTTTGGCTTGTTGGTTGGCGCCTTGTGCTGGGTTAGGAAAGGGACAGGAGCAGAGCTAGATGCTTAGTGGCTATTAAACACGTCAAACCCATATGGGTCAGGGGTTAGTATATTTTGGTTTTATTGTTATCCACATCAAAGATATGGATTCAGAAAGGGGACCCAAGTGCTGATCCACACCTCCACTGAAGCTGTCTTGGCTTCTGCCTTATTAACTGACACCATCAAAAATGTAATTTTTTAAAAAAACTATTTTAAAAATCACTAAAAGTAGAAGTTTAAACTTTTATGAGTTTATTTTTATTGTAATCACAATCCAAATTTAAAAAGTTCTTGAAACCATTATACACAAATAAAGAGTCAAGAAAATCAATAAAATGCCTTTTTTCCCAAGTTGGATAGCTGTTGATTGTCTTTTAAACTGTTCTTTTTCTATTTTAGGATGCACATACTACACATCTTGTGTGACTTCATTTTATTTTGTGTTTGGAAAATCTCCCTTATAGGTTACTATATTTTTGTTTCATTTTAGCCCTTCTGCTGGTGCCTCATCTTAATTTTGATAGGATTATAATACATTCTGAAACAACATCAATCAATTTAACTTAATGAGCCAAGTCATCAATTTAACTTGTTGAGCCAAGTCATTTTGTTTGTAGTTTTAACTACATCATTTGATGTTTGATAAAATATTGTATTTTGTGCTAGTAATATATTTTTTATTTTCTTTCAATTCACAGAAAATACTTATTTTTTAAATTTCTGAATCTTGCCCCACTTGGGGTTTGCTTAAATTGAGTCTATTTTGCTTAGCATCATAGCTTTGAAAACTACTGTATACAAAAAACAATATAAAAGTGCTTGAATACCTGTGGCTAATGTAAAAGTGTATGTGTTAACTAAGATCTAAAAATCAACTACTTCCTGGCAAAAGGATAAAAAGACATTCAACCTAGAATTTTATAAAAAAATACAATTTTAGTTTATTAATAATATTTCAAACTTGCCTATTTTTTTAAACAGCTTACCAAAAATATCTGTAAAGAATAAAACTAATACATACATAATTTTATTAATCTTTGGATTAAATATGTTACTATTTACTGATTTCTATTACTGGTTCTTTAATTAATTAGATAATTAAATATAATATTTCTTAAAAAACATACAGAACTGTAAGAACAAATAGATATACAGTATTTGAATGAGTTAAAATTATTAAATTGAATTGATAAATAAAAATTTAAAGCTGAAAAATTTTATTTTGAAGGTAGAAAAGAGCTCCAAGAAAAACTACCAACTAAACTGTGTGGATACAAACAATCTTGGGGTCAGGGCAAAGAGTGATTATCAAGGGGATCTAACAACCAGGTATTCTTGATTCCATGTGCCAGACTTCTGTAAGATGTTAACAAGAAAAGTATTAATTAAATACCTTGAAACATATATCATGTTTGACAAAGTGTTTAAAACTTTTCTGGACCCCCTTGATGCCACAGGCCAATCAGGTCTGGTGATAGCTGAGTTGTTAGCATAAAAAATATTGTCAAAATTTGATGAAGAGGAAGAGAGATTTGTTGGGGGCACTGAAGGGGGTGAGGTAATATCACGGAATAGGAATACTGGGGCAAAGAGGAAGGGGAAGGAGAATGTAAGCAATGATGCAAACAGTATAAATTTTGGTGGAAACTGATGCAGTGATGGGGGATCCTCAAGTGGCATGTTCCTCATACTATCATGTAGTGTATGACACTGGCTTTGGATAGGATGCTAAAAAATGGCTATTGTATGATGTGATTTAAAGAAAAAAGACTTAACTAAGTAGGTTATCTGTTCAAGGAGAGTATATTGGAGACCAACACTGTTGCTAAGCTGTGGAAGCAACAGGAAGAATGGTAGCTCACCGGCAGGTTTACTTTGACAACATGGTTTGCAGCTACGGAACCTGGCAGAAGTGGCACACTGCTCGAAGTGTTGCAGATGTGTGTTGTTAAGACAGCACTTACAAACAGTTTCTGCGGATTCCGATGACAATTTCGAGATAAACGAATATCTCACTACAATAAATAACATAATCTTAAAGTAATGCTTGGGTGGTTTTCAACTCCGAAGGGCTAGATACACTAAATATAAATTAAAATGTAAAATTATAAAAATCAGATTTATTCTAATCGCAATGTCGGATTAACTTAGCCGAGGGACACATGATAAATGCATCATTTTGACGTTCTAGCTTTAAAGAGTGTAGGTTGGTCTCAGCTTTAGGAGCTCGTTACATGATGGAGAAACCTTTGCAAGTGCTAGGAAATTACGAAGATCCTATTTGGCAAGCAATGAACCAAGTCGAATTACCAAGCTGTTTAAACCAATCTTCTTTTTTAATGTGCATATCGATGCTTTTATAAATCATCATTTGAATCTTGAGAATAATTTAAGGTGGCTTATCTGTGATTGATTGCCAGAATACTTGGAGCTTGGATTCTAATCCAATATCAAGTATATTATCTATATTAAAATGAAGTAGTGTAACTAGTCAATAAAAGTTTCCCGAAATAAAAATCTTCGAGGACTTTTTAAAAAAATTGTTGTTAGTTAAGATCTACATATGCTTAAAACCTCTGAAGGCTGAATAATATAATGAGGTACTTAAATAGGTATATGGCGACTTGAAGGCCCCAAACCAATAAAAAACTTAGCCAACTAAGTTTACACCAATGAGCACTCCAAAATTTTAAAAAATAAATTTTATACATGTAGTGAACAGATTTAGATATTTAACAGCCTAATGTAAATCAATATAATTTAACTAAGTTATTAATACTTCTTATAAAGAATACATATTTCACATTTATATGCAATAGTTCTATATCCTATTGAGATAGATAAAAATATACCGGCCTAAAGCAAAATCAGTTCTGACTGGGACAAAATCCAACTTTCTTTTAGTAAAATAGAGCTCTGTCAGGATAAGTATTACTTAGTATTGACTTAGCCTTACCTGAGTTAAATATACATAACCCCAGAAGAGAGAAATCTTCTTAAGCCCTGCCAGTGTACCATGTATCACTGAAGGCTCAGTTGATCTCAGAATCCTTAATATATTAAAACTTGGCCTAATTAATCTTACCAGCCTTCAATATATTCCCCTTATCCTATAAGCGCTAGGGCAATCACAAATACACTTGATTCACCAATTATAAGACAACATTTAAATGGCTGAAATATTCCAGAACCCTCTAGCAAACTTTTGGGCTAGTAATAAAATAGGATTGATTTTGAGGTGCCAAATTACTTGTTAGCTTCCAATAAATTTGAATGTTGATAGCAAATTATGTTAGCGCACTGCCAGTGCCACTGAAAATATTGAAGCATCAAAGTTGCATTCAATAAATGGAAGTGATGCCCTAATAATAGTACTGCCAATGCACACTACCACCACTGATACATTAATTGATTGCGCATAATAATTATCTAGATAGTACTGTCCACTGGGTACTATAATTTTGAATCCCATGCAGATATTTGCATATATGCCTGACTCTGGGAGTTGATGCCAGGATTATGGTGTTGTAACTATTCTGTATTAGCAGTTTTAAAGGGGAAAATATTTTGTAACTATATGATGTCTTTATTTGGTTATGGGAGATTACATAGATTGTGTAAATCCTTTAGGAGAGACAAGTTACCTGCTGATCAATAATTTGGATGGGTAGGTGTGACTTAATTCTACTAATTAGTTAAGCGCTAAATTGAGTTTGCTCCCTGGGGTTTGGATTATTATTGGTTCAGTTTTCCTTGTTTGACAAGTCATGTTGACGCCTGCTTTTGGGTATGTTTGTTAGAATAAGAAATTTGGGGGCCAACAATTCATTTGTGAGAAATCCTTCTTGGGAATTGATCTCACAGTTTTTGACACTTGAGATGAAAAGATAGCCCAGGCAAGAGTTAAAAGCACCAAATAATTATCCTGGCAAGTGGATTTTAGTCCTATAAAATTTTTTCCATTAGATTACTGGAGGTAGAAAAAATAAGAACTATCTACTTCAGAATATTTTTGCATTATATCATTAATCAAAGTGCTAATATAAGAGTTAAGTGGTGTGCAGCACTATTCATTTAAAAACAATGATGATAAAATATGCAAATTGTCAACTGTTGAGAAGCACTAAACAAAATTAAGTGAATGGGCTCACTAATTTTGCGCCTTTGGAGGTATAATGGAAGGCAGCAACTGAAATCAAAATTGAGAAGAGAATTATAAGGGGGAAATAAAAAATAGAAGATGATGGGGACAAGAGATACAGAGTAGCCTGAGGTACCACAAACAAATTTGAATCAAGCTGGAATAAAAAGAATAGAACATTGTCTACAACAGAGGCAGGAGGCCAAGATATTCCACATTGAGTTTTAACTTTCTTTACTTTAATATTTTACCAGGGATATTAAGCTATCTAGAAACAATCATCTAAATTGGGGATTATGAAAATTTTAAGTGAATATGAGTTGGGGGAAGGGCTTTAAACGCTTCTGATTAGCTGGGTCAACAATTTCAAAAGTTGGGGGGCTCATTGGAATTTGTCTTATGATATCAGAATTAAAAATAGGCAACCATCAGATCAGGCGCTGCCCTCACTAAGCAGTGAATAACAGGTGACTATTTATCATAATTGACTGTCAGGAAGGGAGAATCTAGTTTTTCAAGGTTATTTGGAAAACTTCTGCTTTATACATTTTTTCAATGACAGCCTTTAAATTGTCTCTAATATAGTCAAGGGTTAAACAGATTTTCTCTGTTGGTTTTGGTTCTGCCAGGGCTTACTATATCTAACATTTGGTGTTCTACTGTAACAGTTAAGATCTTTCCCAGTACTCTGTAATATTTTTGAGCTGCTGCCAGTAGACATTGCTGCTCCTGGTTCAAAAGCAACTTAAACACTCACTATTGTTTCCTCCCTTAATTGCTGTGCTGCTGCTGAATCAAGTAATCTTAAGGACATCATAGTTAACAGCCTGTTGTTATACACAACTATAAGCACATAAATGACTAAAATTATAATGACTTCCAGTAAACATAATGTTCCCAAAAATTCCACTTCTGATAACAGAACAGAAAGTTCTTCCAATAATCATCAAAATAGGGACTGTAAAAAAGATATTAATAAATTGTATGATGAGTCATGTGCTGCAGTTATAGATTATAAAGGGTACTTAAATTTTTGCAGTGGTCCAATTGAAATCAACACAGGAAGTTTAAAACTGCTGAGATGGGCAAGTCTCTTAGGTCAATAGTACAGAAATAAAAATGGGACCCCCAAAAAGTGCAAAAATTGAAAATATCAAAAATCAAAATGCAAAAATTGATTTTACAGAAGTTAACTTTTAAGCCAAAAATCATGCAGTTTTAAATATAAAGATATCACTTTTAAACCTTAAACTAGACCAAAAAGACCCTATTTTTATTTCTGCAATAAAAACTATATACTAAATAATAAAATTGCTTAAATTTTCTGTTTTTTAAAGATTTTTGGTTTCAAAGAAAAATTACTCTAGGATTTATATGCAACTTTATTCAATCAAACATATAATATAAAACTATAAAAAACTACTTTAAAAACTCTAGTTTTTTATAAAGTTTTAATTTCATTTTCAGCTTATGTAAAGCTATAATAATACTTCAGTATAAGCAAAACAAAGGATTTTTCCTACAAGACAAGCATATGATTTTAGTCATTTTAGTTTGTTATTGATATTATTTCAATGATAAAATATTATATAAGATTACTATTAAAATACTATAAAGTACACTGCTTGCTAATTAAAGCAATAATATACAATTTTATATTTAATAGAAGGTATATGATTATAACTTATTTATATTAAGTTGCAACCTTCAAAGCTAAAAAGAGCCTGTCACTTTCATTTCATAAAAATGTAAACTTAACTATTTTTGATTTAAAAAGACTGTACTTCTACCTAAAAAATGATATAGATAGTTAAAAACTGACTAACAAAGAGATACCTTATTATAAACCTAACTTTATGTACATCTTATTTTGCTAAAATACATACACTAGTTTCAAAAGTTATGGCATTGGAAAAAATTCATCTGTAAGAAAAAGAAACTTTTATGTAAACAAATGCAAATCAGATGTAAACAAAATTAATGGATCACAAAGCAAAGTCAATATGAACCCAAATCTACTGTTAATCAATAAAAATTCATTTTTTAAAAATTAATTGCATCTGAGTTTATTTTTTTACAGATGAGTTGGTTTTTCTTAGTGCAAAATCTGTGAAAACTACTGTACAGTAAAAAGATATAACAGAAGATAAGTGAGGATAAGAAAGGAGAGAGAGGCCTAGAGGAGAGAAAAAGAGAAAGAAAAATAGGGAGAAAAAGAAAGTTTTTTCTACTTGATATCAGATTTTATATGATACACCCTTCTGACAATGTGGATTTTTTTAAAGGTTTTTGAACCCTGGCTGCGCTGGGACTCAAAAGATTTTTTAAAAAAAATGAGCAATAAAGGAGAGGTGAGAAAGAAAAAATCAAAGACAAAAAACCAGGAGTTTACTGCACTTTTATTTAGAACTTTGATTCTCTTTCCTTAAATAATATAGGGAAACATAGTAAAATATTATATTGATTCAATATTTTTTAAAATTATCTCCAAAGCAAAATAATTTTTAAATATTACAATAAAAAACCACTGAAAAAGTTCATTTATTTATATATATATAAATAACAGGTCTTAAAGAATCTATATGTTGCAACATCTTTGATTACTCCCTCTCAGGGAATTAACACCCTGAGTAGTTCACCAAATGAGTCACCAAATAGCTCACTGACTAATCATTAAGTTGGTGGCACTACTATCATTTGGCCAGCTATTACGGGATCAAACAATCCAGATCCTAAGCAGAACACAACTTGGAAAAGCCTAGTGACTTAAGAGGAACATTACTTGGATAAGCCCATGACTTATATGACATACAGGAACAGTATGTGGCTTTCCATGATACTATATTATCCTATATTCATATCTAATAAAGTATCATTCTCTTCTTAATTTTTCTCTTTATCTTGTTTATTATACTTCCCAGAAGTATATACTCAACAGTGGTAGCACAGGTAGGTTATCCACACCTACGCAGCTTAAAGGAAAAATTCCTCCCAAGAAAAAGATCCAGCAAATGGCTCTCCCCGCAGGTTGGAGAGATTACAAAGAATTACATGATGTCTCTATAGGCTTTGTTGTCTTTGACAACACCCTTGTCCCCACTGAACAGTATAACATCCACTATGCCTGTAAACTCCCGAACCCTCCTCCAACTTCAGGCTCACAGACAACTGAGATACCCAGCATTGTATTTCAACGTCTACACTCAGCAGAAATTGGGACGTTCACAGGGTTACGTGAAGAAAACGCCAACCTTTGGATTAACAGCACCGAGAGCAAGTTTACACAAGTGGGCTACTCCTGAAGACTCTGGGCCAGTGAAATTGCTCTTTAGGTTACAGGGATTACCTCATGTTTTGTAAGTAAATTGCTTGAACAACATCCCAATCAAAATGAAATCTAGGGACATGTTCAAGGCCGCCTTCCTCAAAATGTTTGCCATGAAAGACTCTAACGTAGTAATCATGAAAGAACTCAGAACCTTTAAGATGACAGGATCAATTGAGGAGTACATTGCAGCATATGAAGACTTTTGCGACTGAGCCCCCAACACTATCAACTTTGATGAAGCAAGACCGTAATTGGACCTCTACAATGGCCTCCCCACACACATTAGATGTCAGTTTGACATGACCCACTGTAAGAATCTCCAAGATGTATTCTTGGAAGAGAAACATGCAGCCCAAAAATCAAAAACTTACATGCAACAAACTAACAAAAAAAGAGTCCTACAGCAAAGAAGGATCCTTTTCCTAATAAGCAGAACAACCAAAGCAATAACACCCATCCTTGAAACGTGACTTGCACCGCTCAAGCTAACCAAGCAAGCACTGAAGATACCAACAAGGAGGAAAAAGCTCAGGGGAGTACTTAGGCAAGCTGCCCTCCCCACTTTACAAGAATTGTACAGGGACCAAGACGTGGATTCAATCACCATGATCCAAGTGCCCTCCGGTGATCCTCTACTGTTTGCCGCCCAAACTGAAAATAAACTCCTTGCTTATTCTTTCTGCTTTTGCAGGTAGCAAAGCACAGCATTATTTGACACTGGAGCAACCAATTCCTTGTTGACAAGAAATATGCCAACCTCATGAAACTACCCATGGTCCAAAGCCATGTCAAAAGAGTTATCATGGCAGAAAATAGGAGCACACCAGTCATCAAGGAAGAAAAACCTTTCCACACCCAAATTGGAGATGTTCATACTACACTCAGTGGTTCTATCATACCAATCTCCAAGTATGATGTTATACTTGGCCTAGATTAGATGAGAAAGACTAAACTTTATATTGACTGGTATAGAGCTACCCTCACCATATAACAAGGTGAGATGTACCACCATGTGTATTCAACTCATCTTGATACACTCATGAAGGACTATGTATTTGTGAAAATAATGGAAACAGAAGAGGAAAAGGACCCAGAAAAATCAATTGAAACTCCTGAATGTATGAGGTTATCCACTTTAAAAACACAGAAACCAGACATGAGAAAGACCATATTCAAGAACAGCTAGTCATTAAATTCCCTTCCGTCTTCCAAGAAACTATACCAGGGTTATCACCCAACCAAGACATACAACACAAAATTGACCTCAAGGAAAGTGTACCTAAAGCACAACCTATCTACTGCCTTACACTCCAGAAAGTTGATGCTTTAAAAGCCTATCTTGATGAAGCCCTTGAGAAAGACCTCATTCAACCTTCAAAATTGCCTTTTGGTGCTGCTGTCTTCTTTGTAGCAAAAAAGGACAGGAGACTCTGCCTAGTCACAGACTACAGAGCGCTAAACAAGGTTAAAATTAAGAACAGGAATCCCCTGCCCCTGATTGATGACCTTTTTGACACCCTGGGGGGTCCCAAATCTTCACAAAAATTGACTTGACAGCAGGCTATCATCAAATTTGCGTGAAACCAGAAGATATACCAAATACTGCATCCAGAACCAAGTATGGGTCCTTTTAATGTGTGGTTCTCAATTTTGGTATTATAAACGCTCCCAGCATCTTTGTGATCTTCATGAACAAGGTCTTCAAGGAACACATCAGAAAGCAAGCAATCATCTACTGTCCAATCTTAAAGCAAAACTGGTAAGATGTTTGTCTGGTCCTCTGTACCCTCAAAGAAAACCAACTTGTTGCCAAGCCTTCAAAGTGTGACTTCTTCTTGTCTGAAATTTCATTCCTTGGTCACATTATCAGCAAGGACAAAATAAAATCAGATTCAGAAAAGATATATGCCATAACTAAAATTCCAGCTTCAAGAAATAAGAGTGAACTCTGTATCTTTCTAGGCATGGTAGCCTACGTTATAAGATTCATTCCTGACTGGGGCGCTCTGACTGCCCCCCTGTCAGCCATCACAGGCAAAACAACCAAGTTTGTGTGGACACCGCTAAGAGACCAACACTTCTGAAAGCTAAAAGAGTGTATAGTCACTGCCCCTATCCTCCATTACCCAAATTGTGAAGGAGTATCAAGTTGAAAACTGATGCATCTGATTACGCCATAGGAGGAGTACTCCAAATTCAATTTGCAGAAAATGACTTTCTCCCTGTTTCATACAAATCAAGAAAGCTGTCTGATAGTGAACAAAGATATCCAATACACGACAAGGAATTGATAGCTATTGTGCACTGCCTCATGAAATGAAGATGTTATATAGAAGAGGCCCAAGAATTCAAAGTGCTAACCAACTACAAGTTATTGATATTCTTCAAAACACAGCAACACCTATCAAAAAAACAAGCCAGATAGATGAGCCTTATACAGAGGTACCCCATGCAAATCAAATGCAAGCCAGGCAACAAAATGCTTACTACAGATGTCCTATCAAGGCTATACAATAAACATGTTCTACGCACTGATGAGGACCCTGATTGGCCCATGTTAATCATGAGGAATCTCCAAGAAGGGTTCCCACCTGGCACACCAATAAACACCCAATAGAAAGTCCTCAAGAACAAACATCTGTTCAAATACTTATATTACACGCTACACCAAATACTTCTAAGTGGCAATACTGTACCCTAAGTTCTGTCAAACCAAAAGATTGACACAATCCTCTGATATTACAGAGATCTGGGACACACTGTAGCAGGAAATTGCATGAATATCTCAATATGAGCTACTGGTGGCCCAACATGCTGGATGATATCAAGGAAGTTCTGGAGCAATGCAAAGTCTGTGAAAAGTACACCCAATCCAAGGCATCACCCAAGTCACTACTACCAGTGTCAACCACACAATCTTTCAAAGTGTGGTCCCTGGATATTGTGAGACCAATTCACAGCAATAACAAAGGCAGAAAATACATTATAACAGCTATCAACTATGCAAACAGATGGCCTGTGGCACAAGCCACAAAAGAACACAAAGGCAATGATGTGAGACAATTTATTGGCAAAGAAATCATAGCTAAGTTTGGAAAACCCAACCTCCTAATCACAGATGAAGGGACCAAACTTAAGGCCATTGACACCAATATCTAGCTTGCCAAGAATGAAATAAAGCATATCACAGCCAGCCCATATCACCCACAAGCAAATGAAAGAGTAGAACAACTAAACAACTTGCTAGTGAAAGCCCTCAGTAAGTTATCTGCTAACAACCCAAAAACCTGGGTTAACATGTTACCAACAGCACTCATGGTATGCAGAACATGAGTCAACTGTAACACGGGCAAAAGCCCATATGAACTTGTCTATGAGCAAAAGCCTGCCCTTGTTACCACTACCGCAGGACCACATTTACCTCTACCCAAGAAAGTACCAGACAATAGTGACCCTGATATAAAGCAGAATAGAAAGGACCAATAGGACATGAAGAAGAAGAGAGTCAAGCAAGAGACAATCCCACTACAACAGGAAAGATTCCAAGTCAGAGACAAGATTTGGGTTGTCAATCACAATTGGCACAATTTGGATCCAGGGCTATGAGGACCAGGCATTGTCATGAAGGCCAGGCTCAACAATACCTACCTCATCAAAGAAATTGGCGCTCAAACCAAACTAAAGTGCATGCACCACAACCGCCTCTGCCTTTGCAAAGCAAGAACAGCTCAACACAATTCCAGGCTCCCTGTACCCAACACCAAACTATATCAGTACCAAGCCTGTATTCCCAACACTCTCAAGAAAATTCCCAAGGTTTCACCTTCCAGCACCCTGGGGGGAGACATCGTAACATCCTTAATTACTCTCTCTTGGGAAATTAATTTCCCAAGTGACTTGCTGAATGATTTCCCAACTAATTATTAAGTTGGTAGCACTACTATCATTCAGCCATCTATCACGGGAATCAAACATTCTGAATTCTAGGCGGAACACAACTTGAATAAGTCTCATGACTTAAGAGGAACATTACTCAGATAAGCCCCATGACTTCCATGACGTACATGGACGGCATGTGACTTGTCATGATACTATATATTATTATATATTCATATCCAATAAAGTATTGTTCTCTTCTTAATTTTCCCCTTTATCTTGTTTATTGTACTTCCAAGAAGTATATACTTGACAGCAGGTACGATAAAAGGTAGCATATTTTTATTTTCTTAGGATTTCTGGATGGGTTAATTTAACTTGCCCATTTGATTATAAAATCCAGCCGACTTAAATTTAATGGCTTGTTTACTTTAAATACTATTTATGTTTGTAAACTTGACATGTATGGCATATCAGCTAAGTTACTGTTCTAGGTAATAGCATTTGACTATTAAGGAGTACCAGCTATTGGTTTAAATTGGATTTTCTTTCTTTTGCTCGGAAATGCTGGGTTGTTGATGGTGCCCCTCCATGTATTATCACTTTGTGTTTATCCGATTATTGAGAAATTGTCTTATCATCCTTTCCAAACTTGGAATTTATCAAATTAGCTAACCGGTTATAGTCAGACATTGTGGGTGTCAAATAAAAGCGACTGTTTAGTTCGAAAGGGTAGCTATTTTTGCTAAAACAATGCAGGGCTGTTTGGTGCAATGTAAATTGGGGAGCTGGTGGGTCGTGAATACAAAATCATTTTCCTGTTAATGGTTAAATTGATCCTTGGTTAGATAGAAGTAGGGCTCCATGTTTTTTATCGGATTAAATAAATTCTAAACTGATTTTTGAATCAATGAACTAAAATCATGGAGCTCTAGATAGAAGCTTCAGATGGATGAACAAAAAGCTTAAGTTTCCAGTACAAATATAAGTTCTACTGTTAAGTCGGGGCAAATCTCAGTTGAGCCTGCTTGAGCCGATACAAAACTTTACGGAGAGACAGGAGATTCACATCATATCCTTGAAATAAAGAGTAGTTTTTCTTTGAGCCACGTAACCAGGATAGTGGAAAATGGATAATCATTTTATTCAGGGATCAGGTAAGGAAATAATTGCGTTTTCTAGTAAAATTAAATAAATGTACTCGAAAAATAAATGCTTTAAATCCGCAAGCTACAAGGTGATTCGCTGGCACGAATTCGAAAATACAGAAATTAAATTATACGTGGAATTGGATCTTCTTGGAGTCATGGTAATCGTGGAACAAACTATTCCCCAGCAATATCACTCTTCTCTTCTGGATTGCACCAATTCACCCTTGGTTTCAGACATCGATTCATAATTGGCGTAAAATAAATCTTGCTCAGACTTTAGGTAACTCGATATCATTGGCTAGGTCTCAACATTTAAGCCGAAAAAAGTAAAGCCTCTTAGGAAGCAGTGACGAAGTAAACCACGATTACACTAACCTTACCTCCTAACACTAAAGTTCAGCGACCAAATCTGGAGCCTGGGGATTTTCAGGTGACTTGAGGACTACCCTTAGTCTCTCGCCTTCAAACTATCTTGCCGCTCAGCCCTTTTTAAGCCATTCTCTGCCACTCAAGCATAAGTTATAGCAAGCATCTATCTTGTTCCTCTTCTTTCCCTCTGAGTTTTCTGTTAGGATTTCTTCTTCAATAATGGCTACGATCATGTCAGTTTCGTTTGACTCCATCGGCAAAGATGCCTTTAAGAGCACCCGTCCTATCAAAGTCTGGTCTTCTAACCAGGCTATATGCGATGAGCCCTACGAGAGGCCTGAGTCACCCACTTCTCCAGAAATCCCTAAGCCTCAAGAGTTAGCTCGTAGAAAGGTATAGTTACTTTAGACCCTTGATTAACTTTCTTAGTCTACTACATATGCTGTTCCAGGTCTAAGCTATGATTATCCTGTTGAAATCCTTGACTCATTTGACATCCCCCAGCCTTTCTGGAATAAGTTTGTAGCCGCCTTGAATGCTGCATTGAGTGAGTTTCCAAGTTGGAAGGACCCCAACTCTGTTCGTCGCAAGAGAGGATTATCCTTTAGTGAAGGGGATCACGAAGTGGTTTGCTTCAGTAGCCATGAGCCAGCCCAAATCAACCACGCTGATCGAGTTTTAAAATGGTGGAACGACGATTACTTCAATGAGAAGGGATGTGAAGTTAAGCTTGATTTCGTAAACTCGCCAGTCCACATTGACAGCGAGCACTTCTCTACCAATCTCAAGCCTTCTCTTTCCCTTACGCCTGTATAATTTCCAATGCGCCTTTTCTTTCTCTGTGCTTCTTTTGGTGTAGCACTCTCGGTATTATTCCCTTTTACTTTCCATTACTTTCAGTCTTATTTCTCGCCTAGTATGTGCATAAAATCTAAACATGAAAAGCTGTGCTACACCAAATTGGTTCAATGTTTTTACTTTGGTATGTTACTTTTATTCATTTTGGTGCTTTAAAATACAATCTAAAGTTTTTAAATAGATGTATCAGGGCAGTCGGCATTGGTTATTACCAACTCAAATAATAGCTTGCTTTGCGCGTAGTTGGTGCTTACTAAAAGTATATATGAGCATAATTTGGCAACTTAAATAAAGTATTTATGCCAGGGTTTATAGAAGTAGATCTGAGTAACATTGATTGGACTTGATTCAATTTCACATTCTTAGGTTGGAGTTTAAATGATCTTAGAGGGGTTTGAAGGGCCCTAACCATGCATCAACTATAGTCAAAAGCGATTCTGGTTAACACTGTCATTGTAAATCTGATTATGCATAGATAATACCTAGGGCTTTCCGTTTTTCACCGCCTCAAATATAAACCTAAAGCACCACTTTTTGAATCGATATGATACTATCATGTAGCTAACAGGCTTGAGCCGAAATCATCTTTTATTTTTTGTGAATTTTTTTAAATGATTGAGATTTAGATGGAAACAGTTTAAAACTTAACTCAGACATTAAACGTTGTTATGGTTGTCATTCGTAAGGGAATTAGTACTAGGGTTGCAACCGAGCCCCTTGCCTACTGTTGCTACCGTATCTTATGATACGCAGGGGATGCTTCTCAGGCGTCCCAGACTGGATCTCATATCACAACTTCCTAACAACCCAATCTTGATCCCCTTAGCTGGGAGAATGTTGGGCTTCCCAAATAAGGAACATGGCCAGCATGTCTCCTCCATGTTCAATATCAGGGTTCCTACGGCTAATTTGTAAGCATATGGATGAACCTGGTAGTTTCGATTCTACGTTTGGGCGTTGAAGCAAGAAAAAATAGAAAAATCGATCCATCCTTGATTCTTTAAAGAAAGTGTACGTGTTTGGAGTGAGAAAATATAACTTTAAGACCTAAAAGATAAGCCGGTTCGGACTTCCAGAGAGGAAATCAGCAGCACGGGGGAAAAACTGTACATCGTTTTTTAATTCGAAAAAGGCCAACTTTGAAGGGTTTATCGGGGGTTGGGGAGAAACGATACCTCAGTCCCTCCCCAAAAAAGCTGGTATCGCTATGCTACAGCTTCTAGGTTTTATCAAGTAAACCCAACTCAGCCAAACCCTAAAGATCATCACCCGACCGCTAAAGAATATATGCTTTTTTCAAGGAAGCGAACCCTAAAACCTCTAAAGCCAACCAACCCTAACCAATGTAACTGCAGGGGTTAGAATTATGATTACAGTTGGCCCCCTAATAAGTTACCTGAGAGAAATACCAGTACCAAAATCTAATCAATAAGATATCAGTACCAGGTTAAAGTTTGTTGGTACTGAGTACCAGTCTACATTCTGGAAAAAGAGCCCAAGTAGAGAGCATCATAATACTAGCCATAAACACTGTGAAGAAGATAACAAAAGTTTTCCAAGGCAACTAATTTAGTGGAAAAGAAAATACCAACAGGGAATAAGGAAATAGAAGACATCTGAGATCCAGAAATAACAGCACCAGCCAATAAGGGGTGGATATTCCAGTATGGTTCAACTTGTCAGTAAACTACCACCTCTGAGGCAAGCTTTACCAGATGTCAGAAATTCACACACCATGATATTTTATCATCCACCAAGATAATATCCTAAGCCGTCTAACATCAGAAAAGTACTGGAGAACCTGTAGCTTTGGTGCAACCTGCAGCTCAGAATGTTTTGTTGTAGTCATCAGAAGTAACAGGTCTGACAGGGCCTGCAGCCTGGAAGCAATGAGACATATATTCCTAATTATGAATTAAGGTTCATAGTTATACCTTCTAATCTTAACTAATAGAAGAAGTACTGTATGAATACAGGACTATCTCTTGTACTACAAATAAAACATATGAAAGGGTATCATTAGGGAATTGTGACTTGGATCAATCATCAAGCCAGTACAGAATCATCCATCTTTTATTCTAATGAGCTGAATTTAAAGTGGTCCACCTGCCTGCATTGTTTTTAGCTCCGCTTACACCCTAGCAGCCTTAGGGCAATGCAGCAGGGGGCTCATTCTTTCTGGGTGAGTTTTGGAGGAATCCTTCTTGACAACTTCCTCATCATCAGTGTTTGTTCTAGACACATCATACAACTGTGCTTCTTAATCAAGCAGAGCCAGCTGTCTACCTGGGCCACTTTTCAATGTCATAACTGTGTTGTATTAGCAGAGTTACAGGGGAGAAAATATTAGAAACTAGATAGTTGTCTTTATTAAGAGATATGGGTTATATAGTTGTAGTGAATCATTATAAGAGAAACAAGATTGGTATAGTTAGTCAGTTGGATTGGACAGGGGGGAGGTGTGCCTCTTGTAATGAGTGAAGCGCTAAATTGAGCAGTCCACCAAGCTAGGATTTTTAATGGTCCTTGTTTCTAGATTTATTAATTCAAGGTGACTTCTGCATTTGGCTACGGATTATGAAAAGTTGGTTTGTGGGTCACAGATTCTCTTGGGCAGAATCTTACCAGGGGTTGGCCCCGCAGTTTTGACACCAAGGCTAGCCGGCCAGTGGCTGGCTACTAGTTTATGTAGAGGATTGTTTTACTCAATCAGAGCTACTCTGATACAATCAGCTCTGGGCTGTTTATCTTAGAGTGTTTTGGCCCAAATGCCCAATTCATAGAAAAATTTTCTAGAAGTAATGCAGGTGACAGTCTATATGAGAGCTCTTCTGTTCTAGGATATGATTAAAGTTTAGAGTAGTAATCATCATGAGATGCATTTTTGGGTGCCTGTTAAAGTGGACCAATCAACTGTGAATTATCTGCATGCTTTTTTCATTGATCAGGTGAAGGGATCTTGTCAATGCTGGGATGTGATTGGGTTATTGATCATTGAGTATGCAGCTTGGTTGCCCACATTTTTTTGTTGACCCTGTTCCAAGGCTGCATGGCTGCACCTTGCAGCTATTGATTGGATCTGTTAATCAGCTGATATCCCAAAATCTTGATACCAAAAGCCCCAAGAAAAGCTCCATAAAGAGCAAGGATTCAATATATTTTTATCCAAATAAAGAACTATAATAATCTTTTAGGGAGAGAAAAAGCCTTAAAAGCTTACAGGTTGAAGAAAGGTCACATCTGAAAGGCTAAAATAAACTTTTTTTCTGGTGTAAGATTGATCTAATTTATGAAGTCACTTGCTGCAACTTTTAGTAGCCAGCAGCTAAGTCACTAATGATCAAGAATATTGAGCATCTCAGTTTCAGGAAGCCATATCTTTAGAGAACAGGCAGGGAAAATCCAGAGCTTGTTATTATTTGATAGTGAGGCCTACTAAAGCACATCTGTGATCAATTTCTTGATTCAAACCCCCAGCACATTTCACAAGATTGACAGATGAATATCTGTGTGAGAGAGGGGCTAGACTTAAAAAGTCTGGATCTCATCCCGGTGAAACCATTCATCAGAATGCCATCCAGTGCAGGCTGAGATGGCTGTTCTGAGGGGCCTCTAGGAAGAATCTGTTGCAACTGAGATTATTTCCTTGCCCACTAACATATCTCACAATACACAGGGGCGCTCAAAGAGTCACCCCATGACATAACTAACAGTATGAGTCAATCTGGACATGATTGTAAATTGTAGGCACTATCTTCTAATTAGAAGTATTGCCAATTTGACACACTGATCTCCTTCCCAAGTTATTCACAGTTGGAACGTTACATGAAACACGTCAATATGCCACTCCTTGGCAAACTGTGGCTCTCAAATATAGTATATCAGCTGTATTATTCTTAAAATAAACATATCTTATTTATATCACTGCCCTTTATATTTTGACTGTTGGCTTCTCAATCTAAAAACTGAACTATTATTAATTCAGTTGTAACAGTGGTAGCAGAAGTAGGTTCAATTGACAGCCTACCTATAGAAAAATTACCCCCAAGAAAGGAAAAGGTGCTAGCCATATGGCTACACCTCATCAAGAAAACTTCCTCCCCATCTCTAATGGGTACATTGCCAAAGGATACATTGTATACCAGGATCAACTAGTTCTCACCAGCTTCTACAGCCAACTCCGCCTGGGACAAGAT
Organism: Entomophthora muscae; assembly: GCA_014839935.2. Classification (NCBI taxonomy): domain Eukaryota; kingdom Fungi; phylum Entomophthoromycota; class Entomophthoromycetes; order Entomophthorales; family Entomophthoraceae; genus Entomophthora; species Entomophthora muscae. The sequence goes on from QTSX02003733.1 coordinate 156,630, forward strand.
GACATTAGTGTCACCCTGCCTCAGTCAGATCTGTTGCAGCGCATGATTAACTTATAACTCAAACACTTCACAGGTGGTGTGAAGGAGGCCAACATAGTAAGCTGACTACACTCCACAGAAACCAACCTTCAAAGTTGCAAGTACCTGAGCCCATGTGAGTTGCTATTGTGTCAGGACGCCTCATAGAGACCACTGCTATATAGTTCATCAACTGGGCTGGTCAAGAGCATGATGTCACATGGGTGGTGTTTAGAGATGCTGCCAAGTCCTGCTATAGTGAAACCCTTTCATTCATTGTAGTCAGGACTCCTTTGCTTTCCATCAAACAAACAGTAAGCGTTCCTGAGTATCCTGCTGCTTGGCATCAAGCACTTGCTGCCGCCCCAGAGGCCATTATCAATGGAAACACCATACTTCTCACCCTTATTATCAATAGGTTGAAACCCCATATCTGCAAATGGGTGCCTATAGGGTGTTGTACCTTCATCAATGATTGTTACAAAGCTATTGTAGAAGAAAACAACAAACCACAACAGGCTTCTTCAGATCCAATGATACACCCTCTCAACCTTTTCCTGCACCTGGAAGTGCCCACAATCAAGTAAGGTGCCACCAGTTGTGCCAACAGGGGAATGGCAACAAGCGCCCTTGCAAGGGGGAGCTTCATCTGACACATATTGGGGAGCTGAGAAAAGCCTGGTACTTGTAGACACAAGAGGCTCTGAAGCCTCACTTGACCTATACTCCCAATCTCTTCTTGCTAAAAACCCCTGTGACTATAATGTACATGAGGTAGAAACCTTAGATGTATTCCAAGTAAACAGTGACAACCCCACTTTCCAAGACAGCCATTCATCAAATAAAATCACTTGCTTGGCCTATCTCTTTTGCTTCTGTGGGAATACCCACAGAATTCTGGCAGATACTGGGGCCAATCACACCATGGTCAATCAAGAATTTGTGGGCTCCCAACAGTTAGACCAAGTCCCCAGCTCCTCTAAGGCAGTAAATGTAGCAGATTTCTGCAGAGTAGCCATTACCCATGAGCCGGTTCTCTCTTCAGTAAGGATGGATAGCATCCAGGTCAGGCTCTATGGGCCTATCATGGTCAGGCTCAGTCACAACGTAATACCAGATTTAGACTGGTTGCGTCATAACTGTCCCTATATTGACTGGTATACTTTGGTTATCATCTTCAAAAGTAACAGGGTAGGCTTCAAGATCTATCCTGTGGAAATAAATAAGCTCCTCCACAAAACTAGTTTTGTATGCATAATGGAGGCAGGTTCCTATGACTTCAAAGGGAAGAAGCTCAATTTCAATCAGTGTTTTGTGGAAATTAATTGCTCTGAATCTGTTACCCCCTTTGAATGAAGCACCCCCACCAGCGCTATAATTGCTCCTCAAGGAGTTTAAGAACGTCTTCAGAAAAAGATTAGACCAAACTGCCTCCTCATTAGGAGATACAACACACTTTACAACTACAAGAATTGCTCCCAAAGGCTTGCCCACTTTATTTTCTGACACCCAAGGAGGTCAAAACGCTCTAACAGCACCTTGTAGACACCTTGGACAAAGGGTTCATCCCCCCCACCACTCTCTCTGTACGGCACTGCAGTTTTCTTTGTAGCAAAGAAGGACAGATCCCTGTGCTGGATCCAGGCCCATCCAGTTGTACTTATCATAGTCATGCTTATTGGTACTCTTGTTACTCTAACCCTCCTGCAACAAAGCTTTGGTGAGATCTGTCTTCAAGGAGGCAATCTTTTGATTTAGATCCTTTTTCTCATTTTGCCACTTGGTCATGATCTCCACACTTTTCTCCTCCTAAATTTTAAGCCGCTCAATTTCCCTGTTAGCTGAATTCTTCAGTTGATGAAAGATTTTGTCAAACCCTAATAACAAGTTACATGAATTTCAGGCGTAGATTATGTTGCCTTGGGAAGGCATTCCTTCTCTTGCAAAATATTCAGAGTATAGTTCCTCATAGACAGCCTTGATTTTAACTAGTGATTCTTTAGAAAGCATCTTTATCACTTCAAGGTCCTCCAAGGCGTCCTACAGGGATTTCTCAGGAACCTCTTTCCAAGAGGTAGCAGTTTCTACTATTAACGCTCCAAAATTTTCTTTTTCAAAAGATAATTGAGAAACCATAAAATTAAAAGAAAGATGAGGGGAAAGCATTGCATTTTGACTTGATTACTTTTATTTAATGTACAGTAGTTTTAAAAGCTATGGCAACAACCAAAAATACCTCAGATTTAAGCAAAATCCAACTATCAGGTTAAAATATACACTCTGTTAACAGGGTTTATTGGCGTTAATGGGAAAAATGAGTCAACACAGCAAAGAAGTGCTCACACGCAAAGCAAAAATATTCAAAATACAAACCAAATTAAATGTATTCATAAAAAAATGATTTGAGTTGACCTTTGGTGTACATATGTTTACTATATAAATTGGTGACAAAATACACTCACATGTAGTGAGTCAAAACTCAAACCAAAAACAAAGCACAATAGCAACTCAACATTTAAACAAAGCTACTCAACTGTTGTGTGCAATAGATTGTAGACAAGAATGATACCAAGGTATCTAAAATAAGGCACACAATCTGAAACATAAATTTTAAAAATATTGTGTTGGGTGCTTAATTTGGCATAAAATCTGGGAAAATGGATGGAATTTTTTTGATGATTCTAAAATGGGCAATCTAAAACCAAGAACAACTAATTAATGAATAAAAAATCTATAATTGGGATATTGAGTGGGGTAAATTCTTATTAAATAGCCATATTTAGATGAAAAGCAAAAATTAAAACCAGGAGTACTGTAAATTCAGAACCTAAAGGTAAAAATGCGGGATTTTCAAATTGTTTTTGCGTGAAATCACCAACTTAATGGAGTAATTTTCATCCCAGAAAACCCTAATTTTTTATATAAAAGGATGAAAAGTATTCCAGTAAGTTGGTGAGTTCACGCAAAAACAATTTAAAAATCCCACACTTTTACCTTTAGGTTCTGAATCTACAGTAACTTAATTGAATTTTATTTGGTATTTTGTTGTAACTGTGCTGTTTTAGAAGAGTTACAAGGGTAAAATAATTAGAAACTAGATAATATTTTTTATTGAGAGATAACTATTATATAGCTGTTGCAATATGTGGATATCTGGAACATGATTGTGTTGATCACTTGGTTGGATGATTAGGGGGTGGCTTGATCCTGGCAATGAGACACACGCTAAATTGAGGCATCCACTGTGTGGGATCACCATTTGCTCATGTTGCTGTTTCTGGGAATTTGAGTTTACTTCTGCATTTGGCTACAGGTAACTAGGAAGTTGAGTTTCAGGTCACAAACCCACTGAGTTGGAACCTTTCTGGGGATCAACCCTGTTGTTTTGACACCCCCTGGCTGAGAGTCAGCCTCCTCTGGTGGGAAGTCTGCTAGAAGGTTGTCAGGAGTGCAGGCGCTGTACTATACCACTGTTGTTTGGTTGCAGGGAGGACAGTATCATGCTGTTTCTGGAAGGCCTTGTAAGGTTGTAGACGGTCATAATGTAAAACCTTATCCTGCTTATGCTTGTCCAGTCCTTATACTAGGTAAGTGTTGTTGTTGTTTACCTTCAACACAATGGCAGGCCCCATCTTCTCAGATTGCAGTTTACTCTTCTCAGTGTTCATCACCCATACTTTGTTACCAACTTTTTGCCTTGCTTGGATGGGGACAAACATATATTGATGGTGTTTCTCTTCCCTTTCCTTTTTGTCATTGTTGGCATAGAGTATTAGGGGATTGGAACAGGACAGTATCTTGTTGGGTATTTCCAACTTGGGCCCAGTCAGTGCTTGAACAATGTTTGGTTGTATTCCATACACAAGTTAAAAGAGGCTCATTCCAGTGGATCTGTTCATCCAAGTGCAACACAAAAGAAGTGCAGTTGCCAAATGTCTGTGCCACTCCTGGCGGTGAGTTTGGCAAGGGCCTGTACAAGGCTCTTGTTCAGCCACTTTACCCTGCCATTGGCCTGAGAGTGATATGATGTAGTCACTGTGTGTTTAACCCCATTCTTGGTGAGATAAAAGTTGGTATTTTCTGAGGTCAACTCCTTGCCTCCATCTGTGATCAGCAGTTCTGGTTTACCAAACTTGCTAAAAATCTCCTTCCTAGTGAAGTGTCAGATGTCATTGCCAGTATGTGTCTTCACTGCTTGTGCTACTGGCTAGCAGTTGGCAAAATTGATGGCATTAATGATGTATTTTTTGTTGTTATGCTTCCCTGGCATTGGGCTTACAATGTCAAGAGACTTAGCCTTAAAGAGTAATTGGGTTCAAATGGGTAATACTGACTTTGAGGGAGTGATACTTTTTGCAAATTTCTCACATACTTTGCATTGCTCAAGGACTTCCTGCATATCCCTATACAGAATTGGCCACCAGACCTTGTGCTTCAAGAACTTGTAGAGGTTTCAGCTTTTCATATGGCCTAGTTCTTGGTCTTAGCGCAAGATAGTGTTGACTCTTTGGTGTGTGAAAATGTATGGAATAGTTACCCTGTCAGTCATTTTGTGGTGTAACGGTCCGTAGACATCTCTGAATAAGTGTTAGTTCTTGACAACCATATCTCTGGTAATGTCTGTGGTGCCTGTAGGAAAATCTTTGTCTTTAGCTCAAAGTACCAGGAGGGGCCAGTCTGGGTCTAGACATTTTTGCCTCTGGACGCTCTCACATATAGGCACAAGAGGGCTTCAGCAATGACCAGTTCTGGTCCAGGTTTATATTGAATGTTCATGTTAAATTGCTCTAGGAACACCATCCATCAAGCTTGGCATCTTTAAAGTTAGCTTGTGTTTTAAAATACATAAGGGACTTATGGTTGGTTAGGGTGGTGAATTTTTCCTGGCGTTTTAGGTAACAACTCCACTTGACTAGGCAATGAACAATCACCAGCAGCTCCTGGTCATGGATTGGGTAGCAACACTTGCCGTCTGTAAGCTTACAAAACTCATAAGCTACTGGCAGGTGGTTACCTGTGTCTGTTTTTATGTGTATTACACCTCCAATCAAGGTGTCTGAGGCATCTGTCTCCATTTGGTAGTTGCTATTTGTTCTTGGGTATTTCAGGATTGGGGCAGACATCAGTTTGTCTTTCAAGCAACAGAAGCAAAGGTCCTACTGTGGTGTCTATAAAAATTTTTACTTGGCGCCTGTGATGGTGGATAGTGGTGCAGTCAGGACGCTGCAGTCTGGAATGAAGCGTCAAACATAGGCTATCATCCCAAGGAAATTAAAAAGCTCACCCTTGTCTTTGCGAGGCGGCATCTTACATATGGTTTGGATCTTCTGGGCATTTGGTTTGATGCCCTCCTTTGACACCACATGCCCAAGAAAGGGGAGCTTTTCTTGGTAAAATTGACACTTGGAGGGCTTCACAAGGAGTTTGTGTTGTGCCAGGGTTGCAAATACTTCTTATAAGTCCTTGCAGTGTTGTTCCACTGAGGTACTATGAACAATGATATCATCCCAATACACTAGCACATATTTGCCAATATGGGGTGAAAAAACCTCATTCATAAAGGTGACAAAGGTTAAAGGTGTGTTTGTCATTCCAAAGTTAAGTACAACACACTTGTATGAGTTGTACTTGGTTTGGAAGGCAGTCTTGGGGACTTATTCTTTGATAAAAATTTGTTTGTACCCAAATGTTAGATCAATCTTTGAGAAGACAGTTGCCCTGTCCAATGCATCAAGAAGATCATTGATAACTAGGAGAGGGTATCAATTCTTAATGGTGATTTTGTTTAATGCTTGGTAGTCAGTAACTAGCCTTAGGGACCCGTCCTTCTTTGCCATGAAGAACACAGCAGCCCCAAAGAGTGATTGGGAAGATCAGACAACCCCCCTTCTCTAAAGCCTCCTTAAGTTAAGTACAGCGTGCATCATCCTTGTTGGGAATGAGTTGGTATATGAGTTGTGCCTTGGGTACTGCTTCCTTGAGTTGTATTGAGTGTTATATGTGTTTCTCAGGGGGCAGCCCTGGTAGTGCCTCTTCAAAAATCTCCAGGTGTTGCACTACAATTTACTAACTCTGGGAGGTAGCAGTGTCTTGGTGGTTCTTGAAGTGTATGGCCTTATACTAACAGAAGTCCCAATCAATTGCTTTGAAGTTATTATTTTCCTCTTGAGTCTCTGTAATGTGTACAAACACATGGTCTCAAAGAAGTTGGTCAACTGTGTCAAGGTAAATTTGATGAGTGACTCCTTCTTGCTTGATGGTTAACACTAAAGTGACCCAGTCCATATGGGGGTTGTTCTTCCTCAACCAGTCCAGGACAAGTACCACATCAAATCTGGGAAATTCAATGTCATTTACTTGGATGGTGGAGTAGAGGTTCTCCAGCATAATGAAAAAGGGGCAGTTTCCTGGGTCACAGCAATGTGATGTTCATCAGCTAAAACCACATGCTATATTTGCAAAGGATTAGTGGCTAACTTGAACTTGTTCACAAAGTTGCTATTAACAAGGATACAATCTGCACCTGAGTTCAAGAGTGCTGAACCTGTGTAACTTCAAAAGTGGAAAGGATAGGACATTGGTTTATTGGGATGTCTGACAATATTGTAGAGTACTGGATCTCCTGAGGGGACCTGGATCATTGGGCACTGATCCACATCTTCTGGGCAACATTCATTGTTTGACAAGGCAGAAGGTTGGTGGGGAGAGCTTGGCTTTTCTCTTGTCCTGGTTATCCTGAGTACGGGTAACTCTGAAGTGAGTGCAATTGGACTGGCCATTTTCCCCATTCCTATGGCCATTGGAGCCCAAAGGCTTATTGTTTGTGTTATTACCATTGTTAGGTGGAGGTTGGTTGGAGCGTCCTGAGGAGTAGGAGTGTGGGGTTCCTGTTCACTAGTCCCCATTGTGTGTCCTGGGTCATAGCCAGGGACCAGCTGGAAGAAGTTTTCATTCCCTAGTAGAGGTAAGTGGCTAGCTTGAAGTTTATACTTGACTTGCGTTACTGCAAACTCTTCCAATACTTTCCCTATGACTAGGAAGGCTGTGACAGTCCACATGTTTGGTGGTTTGCAGGCGGGGCTAATGTTGGTCAAGCAAAAGTTTGGTTGTTTGTTGAAGGTAGAGGCCTAGTAGGGAATGATGGCTACTAGGGATGGTAAGGCCTAGCTAGTAGGTGTAAAGACTACTAGAGGCAGATGTTGCCTCCACCCAGCAGAAGATATTGGCTGCTGTGGGCTAGAGTTCTTCACCTAGCAGGGAACTGTGGCTGCAAAAGGGTGAAGAATGAGATAGCTAGCAGGGAACTTGTCTGTTTGAGGTGGAGAAGGTTTTTGACCCCTGGCGGGTAGCGCGGGCTTCCAGGGAGAGGAAGAGCTCTGAGGGCTCTAGTATCCTGATACGCTTACAGGAGGTCTGTGAGCAAGCATACTACCTAACAGACTGGTAGGGTGTCCTTGTTTATGTCCCCATGGGAGCTTTGGGGGGAACCCAAAATGAGCATTAGAGGGTATAGATTTGCTTGGAGGTGTCACCAAGGCGCTTTGCTCAGGGAAACAAGCTGCAGAACTTGGAGTGATTAGGCCTCTGGGAAGTAGAGCTGATTAATCTGCAACTGAAAGCTCATACTTAATCACCTGGGTGAGTAAAGACAATGAAATAGGCTTTGAGGATCTATGGTTGGATGGCCTAAGTGGAATGCCACTTGCAAGGGCCCAGTCAAACACCAGTTCAATGTAGACTCATGCCTGGGTCTACAGGTTCTGGTAACAGGGACTGAGATAAAGAACCAAGGTGGTTCACGGAATCAGCAGAGAAGACTGGTGAGAGGAACTGTTTGATCACAGAGAAGGCTCTTGAAGGACTGTTGGTTCATATTTAAGTTTGGAACCAAAATGGTTCATTGTGCAGGTGGAACCAAGATGGTTCCTAGTGAGGATAAGTGGAAGGGTTCAAAGATCATGATGCAGAAGTAGCTGGTCATAATAAAGTAGTAGCCAGAGGACTGATAGGCTGTCTAAAGACTGGAAATGAGCTGTTCTGTGAACTAAGATGGACTGTTTGCTGGTTAAGCTAAAGAGATGGAAGATGTAGTTGAAGAGCTGACTGAAGAACCCAAAGATGATGGTGAAGAACTAGTGGTCTGGAGAAATGAGCTAAGATTTTGCTGAATTGATTTGCCAAAGTGGGAAAATGTGGAATTTTTTGCCTTGGTTTAGTAGTAAAATCAAGAAGGAATGTGGATAGAAGTGTGGGTAAGATATTTATTAAGTTCCTAGGATAGATGAAGGTATGTTGCTATGAGAGCTGGATACAAAGGTTTTTTGGTGGGACATTTTCCTTGGATTTTACAAGATTTTTAAATATATGGGGAAAACGTTGAAGAGGTCCAGAAAGAACAGTTTAAATAGTATTCTACTATTTAAATGGGTTTAGATTGAATGCAGGGAATACTGGTGCCAGAATAATGGACCAGTTAACGTTTTGGTGCGCAAAGAGTTGTCACTTTGAGCGGTTTAAGCTGTGGAAATTGTTTTCCTAGTTGGATCCCAGTGGAACTTCAGAAATGATCTATTTCTGCACTGTTCATTCATTGGTTGAGTTCTGGCAGGTTTCCTGATGAAAATGATTGGTTGGAAGCCAAAAGCTTAAAGTATAAGCAAGGAAATAGTGAATTAATACTTTAAGCTTTTGAGAAAGTAAGTATGTAAGCTTAAGTTATTATAGGAAAAAGTGAGCGGCAATGGTTTAAGCTTTTGAAGAAAGCCATTTTGAAGGCGGAACCGTTGGGAAAAGGTCACTATAAAAAGGTGGCTGGCTGGAAAGTGACAGGGTCTTTCTGGGTCTTTTTGGAGGTCTTTCCTGGGCCTTTTGAGTTTCTGCCAAGAGGTTTTTGGAAGCCTTTTGATCACCAGCAGGAGCTTGGTTGTACTTATACAAGTGGAATAACAAGGCCACTGGAGCTATAAAGAGAGCTGAAGCCCACAATAATGGAGCAGGAGCCCAAGAATAAAAAACTGGATCCTAAGCGCAGGGACAGAGTCCAAGTTTAAGGTGCAGGAGTCCAAGTCTAAGGAGCAGAAGTCCAAGACTAAGGTGCAGGAGTCAGAGATCAAGTACAAGGAGTCCAAGATATTGTTGAAAGTCTCCAAGTATTGGCAAATCCATATTGTTTCCTTGATCTCCCGGGCCATATACCAGAAGATTTCTAAGGGGATCTTCCTTCTGAGAGTGAATAAAAGCCCATTTTGACCCCTATACATATTTCTGAGATCCATTTTCCCTTACTAGAGAATGACAATCCCTTCCAGACAGTCCCTGACTACAATCCAGGACACACTTTGGGGACTGGTGGACAGGAGTCCCACAAAGGCATTCCCACCATGTACTTGTACTTCAGCTGGTGCTAGTCCCTCTGCAGGCCTGCATCAATCCTTTGACAGCCTATTAAACTCATTCCCAATAAATTCCCTCCCTCTATCTGTCATCCCAAGGTGTCTAGTTAACCTTTCCCACTCCTCCTGGGAAGTTTTATTGGTGGCAAACCTTTGACAGCTTTGGCGGTAGGTATCTTTCTCCCCTTGGCTAGGGTAGAAGATATTGGGCAACTCATTCATAAAGACTACCTGTACTACTTAGAAATTTGGACAGGGGTCAAAATGGGCATTTATTTTCTATCAGAAGAAAGATCCCTTTAGAATTCTTCTGGATATGGCCTGGGTGAGTATGGGAAACAATTGATATTTACCAATACTTGGAGTCCTTCAACAATCTATTGGACTCCTTGTACTTGGTCTTGGGCTCCTAAACCTTAGTCTTGGACTCCTTCTCCTTGCTTGGACTCCTGCTCCTTATCCTAGGCTCCAGCTCTCTGTGTAGTCTTAGTGGCCTTTGTTATTCACTGTTTTCAATACAGTCCTTAGTGGCCTTGGTAATCTACTTGGTCCAATATCTGAAAAGCCTCAGACTGATCCCTCTTTTATAGTTCCTTGTTTCTGCCCTTTTTTCTTCTCAGATATCTGGTTTTCCAGGCTTAAACTATCCAGTTTCTTCTGCTCTATAATATATTAAAACTTTTAACTTACTTTAGCCAATTACAAGCCAGCTTTCCCCGGTCTATTCCCTCATTTTTTAGGCTTAAACCCTTCATTTAAAGCCCTCAAAACACTGATCAAATAAGCTTTGAGCTGTAGCAAATCATTTGCCTGGATTGAGCTGTTTTTCAAAAAAGTTTGCACAAATGTCATGCTCTTGACCCTGGTTTGAACCTGATGTTGTCTTGCTCCAGATAAACACTTGCCTTGCATTTAAAACATGTTTGCTGTGATTCCCATCATGTTTTTCTGGCCAAACTTGAGTGCTTCCAAATATGTGTTACTTAGGGGATTTTCAAACCCTAATTTCTTCAATGTTTCTCTGTGTTTTTTTCCACATTTAAGCCATCCAAAACTGCCTTTTGCTTGCTTCTTGCTTCACTTAATCATTTTGGCAAAACTCCAGCCTTTGTCCTTTGATTTTCTCTGTCCTGTTTCCAGCTGCTCTGGCCTCCTCTCCTTCAATTAATTTCTTATAACTTTTACAGTATATTTTCTGTAAACCATTTCCTGCTTTCTTCTCATATGATATTCATCTTAACCTTTTTATAATATCTTTTTGGCAGTTCATTTAATTCTTTTAAATGCTTTTTTTCTTATAAATAATCCAATTTTAAAGCAGTCCAAACCTATCATTACTGCTTATTCATATAGTTCTTCTGGTTCTTCTTCACCAACTTTCAGTCCTTAAGCTAGTCCTTCTTCATGATATTCTAGTCCTTCAACTAGTCTTCACTATGAACCACCTAGGTTTCATTCTTCACTATGAACCTTCTTGGTTCCATTTTCAGTCCCTGCTACCAATACCTCAGACTCAGGCAATAAGTCTACAATGATACTGGCATTTGATTGGGCCCCTGTAAGTGACCTTCACTTGCGCCATTAAACCACAGACAATCCTCATGTCTGTGAAGCTGGCTTTACTCACTCAGGTGGTTAAGTCTGAGCTTTCAGTTGCAAATTAACCAACTTTACTTTACAGATACCTGTTCATTATCAAGTTCTGAAGCTTCTTTCCAAAGCAGCTATCCTGACATTGTTTCTGGGCGTATTTATGCCCCAATAGTGGCTTCAGGATCTCCCCAAAGCCTCCAGGAAAACACAGACAAGGACACCTTACCAGACCATTAGGTAAGGCCACCACTTACAGACCTCCTGTAAGTGGCCAAGGGATTGTGAAGCTATCCCAGATCCTCCCTTCCCTAGCAGTAATTAGTTACCTGCTAGGCTACATCACTCATTCTCACTAGCAGCTAATGTTATCTTCTAGTTTGAAGAGCCATCCCTCCCCAGTAGTCCTTTGTTAACTACTGGGTTAAGACCTTATCCTCCCCTAGTAGCCAATGTTACCTGCTAGGCTGCTCCATTCCCCATCCCTAGTAGTCAATGTTACCTACTAGCTTCTGACCTCTAAACCAACACCCTAGCAGCCAATGTTACCTGCTAGTCTGGTACATTCTCTGCCTCCAGTAGTACTTTGTTATCTACTAGGAAGACCTTAACTTTCCAAGTAGCCTATGTTACCTAATAGGGCTCTGCCTGTCCCAAAACCACTATACTTTACAAATTTCAGCATAAAGTCTTTATTGTGGCCAAATTAGCCCTTGTCTGCACAACAACTTCCATTTGGACCGTCACAGAGAGTCTTTAGGTCTCTCCCTTTTCCCATTTTGCGCCTTGTGTAGCGCATTAGATGTTTGTTCTGCTTTCTCTGCTTCACAGTATAGGATCTACAGATTAGTTACTTGTTACAGGGTCACATGTCTCATTAAATGTAGCTTAAGAGCATCATAGTACATGAGGTGTGTGGCTGGGTTGTCAAACATCATACCTGAGGGAGTTTGTAGGCAGAGCTCCTTGTAGGCTCAAGTAAGCGCTTTACTGTACTGGTTTGGGTTAAGCTCTTTAATTGGCGTATGATCATAAGGGCTGTGTTTTTCATCACAAATTTTTCCAGAAAGTCTTGTTTGAAGGTGTCCCAGTCCTTCTCAGTGTGGTCTTTGTGCCACTTGTTGCACCAGGTGCCCACATTATGCATAATTCAAATGGAGATCTCTGCAATCCAGAAGCATTGTGGGAATTCCATTTGTGCCAATTTACTCTGGGCAGATTGAATCCATTTCATGGCTTTGTTGTCATTGGCTTCATCAAATGGTTCCAAGGCGGCACTTCAAAGTCTCTGGGATATGTGGGCTGGCATAATGCTTTCATCTGTTGCTCAAGGGGCAGCAGTAGGGGTTTGGAAAACCCCCTGAGCTGATAGGGCAGTGAAAGCGGGGACCAGTATTACCATGTTCTGGTATAGTACAAAGCCTTCTGGTATTTTGGTTCCTGGTGTGTAGGGCGTCCAGTCCACAGGGAGCCCAGACATAATTCTTTTGTATATCTGTTGACCACGGCAAGTGCAGGAAACAGGAGGAATTTTGAAAAGAAAGGTAGGATGAAGAGCCTACCTGTGCTACCAATGTTGTAACTGTGCTGTTTTAGCAGAGTTACAAGGGGAAAATGATTAGAAGCTAGATATATATCTTTATTTGGAGATATTGCTTATATAGTGTGAATCAATTGTGGATATCTGGAAATGCTTATGGTGATCACTTGCTGGATGATTAGGGGGTGGATTGATCCTGGTAATGAATCAAGCGCTAAATTGAGGTATCTACTGTATGAGATTATCATCTGCTCATGTTGTTGTTTCTGGAAATTCAATTTGACTTCTACATTTGGCTACAGATCACTGGGAAGTTGAATTGCAGGTCACAAACCCACTTAGTTGGAACCTTTCTGGGGGTCAACCCTGTTGTATTGACAATGGGAAGTAAACATACTTTAAAGGCTTTATGACATGAGATTTTTGATCTGGTCTTACAATTTAATGCTTCATCAAGACATGAAACAGAATACAGCCTACAGCAGAAAAAACTGGTTTATGGACCCAGTAATAATTTCATGGCTTGATGTAGTAAATATTTTTTGGGTTTTAGTATCTGATTGTATGAGTTGATAAACATTTGTGGGTTTCATTTGATTAATGAGTTTCTGAGTTGACTTGGTCACTTGAGAGATTAATTTTGGGTCACAATCCATTAGGGTGCCACTTTTGTGTATTTAAGATAGATTTTTTCCTTTTGATGGTAGAACTTAAGCTTCTGATTTTCTGGAACTCTTACCTTTAATAATAATTTCAATTAAAGCCAATCTCACATTAAAATTGAGTTTTTCTGGGTGTTTCAGAACACTTAATTTGCTGGTATTAACTACAATTAAATTATGAGAGTATTCAAGTGATTCTGAATTAATTTATATACAGAAAGCTTTACTAAAATTTATTGGCCCTATACAGTAGTTTTAGAAGCTATGACAACAACCAAAAATACTTCAGATTTAAACAAAATGATTTCAGATTTGAATGAAATCCAAGTTGCGCAAGATTCAGGATTCAATTAATTCAAATATTTTTAGTTAATAAATGAACTGTCAAACAAAAAGAATTTCACTAGCCCATTATACAAAATTATATCAAACATCAAGTGGTGTAGCTCAAACCACAAATAAAACAAACTGACACAATAAGTGAAATGAGTGGATGCTATTCTGGAGTAAATTATAATCCAATCAGGATTCATATGAGGCACCAACAGAAGAACTAAAAAGAAACAAAATTGGAGCCAAATTCAGATATGTGATATTTAAGAAATAATAGAGTAAGGTTTATTTACGTGGAGTTAAAGCTTATAGAATATGCTTTGGAATTATCCTCTAAATTGGATAAACAGCGCGTCATCGAATTCGGCATCACAAAGGCAATCTGAAGCATATAATTTAAATGATCAACACCATAAAATAGTAACAAATTAATCTAAACTGTAATCTCTTGTTAGAAAATCTGTTCATTTCCTTCCAATTTATTCCACATTCTGAAGTTGTATAATTTGTACAGGTAAGCATCTTTGACATGGTTGCAAGTACTAAACCACCATCAAAAAATAAAACAATTAAATATTATTTTATGGAAGTCCCAGTAATCTATATTCTCATTTCAACATAATTTAGGGCCACACTCCGCTGGATTAACCTCTATGCTTTCAATGATGCTTGTAGAGGGTTACATGTGAGGATGAACCAAATTGAGCTTTTGGCTTGGCTATCAACTTTAAATTTTAAAAAATGGAAAATCAAATCAATTTCCTACGGCCTGGGTGCACTGGGTGAGTATTGCAGACAGACTCACTTGAATATATCAATCACTATGCCTGAGATGCTTGACTTCTGATTAAGAATTCTCCGAAAGGTGCATTTGATTGAGAATTTATAACACGGAATGAAAGGTAGGAACCCTTACCATAGCAATGCAATTAATAGAATACAAAGTATCCAGGAAGCTGGCCAATTAATTTAACCTTATGCGCCTTTAATGCGTAGCATTTATATTTTATATTTTAAATTTACGCGTTAAATATGTTTAAAAGTGCTTGATGATTTGTGTCACTAATGGGTGATATTTACATGCAAGTCCCGACTTGATATTTATTAAGCATGAAAGCGTGTTCCATACTGCGTTTGTTTATTGGTAGATAGTCTATAACGTAGAATTTATATTGATTTGTAAACTTGATTTTCAAAGAATGCCTGGAAATTATTGCATAAATCAAAACTACATATAACCGAGACTTAATCAAGAGTCAAAATAACATCATTGATTTCATATTGGCATCTAAAATACAATTGCATGTGTCATAAAAGAGGGTTACCTAATAAATCATGAGTTGTCAGAAATGTCAAACCAGTATTTAAGCATCAACTCAGTCAAGGCAAGACGCTCAAGTAAGTCATTCTTATTGCACTGCTGCCATCGTTACCGTCCTTGGTGCTCCTACAATCCTATGCTTCAAAATCAGTCAAATTATAAACTGGGATATATGCCCAGCAAGTGAAGCTAAGAAAGAAGCTAGCCAAGGCCAGACCGAAAACTCCAGCGAAACCAAGAATAAGAAACAGTTCTAATGGAGGCTATGGTCAAAAACAGTGGTTCTGCCGGAACCAGTTGGCTATTGAATAGCTAATTCTCTTTAGCTAAGGATCACCCCTACTCATGCAAAGCAGAAGATCAAATCTTAGTATAATTTGTGCTTTTTTATCTTGAGTCCAATATGTAATCTAATATATATTTCTTTTTTAAATTTTTATTTTTTACATGCTACTTCTACACTCCAATCATTAATTTTGCGATAATATCACCTGTTTTTATTGTATAGTAAGACTTTATCAACCTCATTTAAGGCAAGTCAAAGATTTTATCTACCATATTGGTTTTTTTGGCTTCATTATAAAAATCTCTATCATAAAAACAAGAAATAGTGAATCTCTATTAAAAAAATAAAAATAGCTAAAAAGGCCATGTATTCCCAGCTACAATTATGATCATTATATTACTTGT